>CAMZMU010000122.1:2782897-2992489 GCA_947311845.1 Poa pratensis | reverse complement strand
CTTAACCAGCTACACCAACACCAACACCCGCTGGGAATATTATCACTCTAGAGAATTCACAAGGACGGTAAGAAAATTATTTCATGTCGACTTTTAAGCTGCACAATGTCAGTCCACAAGTCCATAACTTCTAAAATGAAGGTGACCTCACATGAACGCTGTCACAAAGATATTGTAGCACAATAAAGGACAGTCGTTCAGATGAATATCAGCCATGGACAGGTATCACTAAGTCAAAAATTGTGCCCACGAACTTCTCCGAAGAAAAATGTGTATGCTTCATGTGTTGGTTCGGAGTCCATGTAGGGATCGGGAAGGTCTTGCTCATCAATTGCTTGCCCTGTACTTCTGCAAAAGAAAAAAAATCCTGATTAAATTCCTCGCAATCAAACAATGCTGCCAATAGCAACTAGTGACAGTTTTATCTAGGTCATGATTATCATGAGAACAACGGAAACAAAACTGCAACTGGATTCAAACTAGACAAATATATGAAGCTTGCTATGCCCATTTAATCGATATATGCCACTACAAAGTTCCACTTATAAGTGCAGTGTAGAGCACGAGCATAAGGGGGGTGAGGATAAAATAAATTGATCAGTCTTAACTCTTAAGTG
Source organism: Poa pratensis (assembly GCA_947311845.1). Taxonomy (NCBI): domain Eukaryota; kingdom Viridiplantae; phylum Streptophyta; class Magnoliopsida; order Poales; family Poaceae; genus Poa; species Poa pratensis. The sequence goes on along the minus strand of CAMZMU010000122.1, from coordinate 2,991,872 downwards.
TAAATGGAGTAAGCATGTAGGCATACAACAGCTAGAGTTTCTATATTACATTCATTAATGCAAGTGAGTACAAATAGTGTACCTTAACAGTGTTGAGGAGAACTTTGGCTTCATTGCTGGTGTTGAAGTGGTCGCGAACAGGCTGAAAATGCAATATGGTATTAGTGACATAAAAATGCATATATGTATGAATATGAGACATTCAAAGTTTCTGTAAAAGATGAACTTGATTGAAACTAACCATAGGTGTTCAGATCACAAACAGGTTAATTCAAAATTGCATTAATAAGACACAAGATTGACAACTCAAGAATAAAAACGGGTCATCGATAATATTTGCTAGGAATGACGCAAATTACGAGAATGCAGAATGATCAAAAAATAACATCACAAATTCACAATAAAATCGACTAAACAATGAATCATGAGAAATGCAGTAGTGGAATGAACAAAACAACAAGCAAAAACTGAAAGGTAATGCTGAAAGAGTGCATAACTTTATAGTTCCTTAAGACGCGAGAAAACTAATACCTTCAATATTTCGTTGATTGCTTTGGCCAAAGCAGGTTTAACGTCGGCAGGATGCAAAGCACCACTTGCATAATCAGCAGTGAGTTCATCCATGTTAAAAAATGTCCTGTTTAAAAGCAATCGTTGTTATAATTCCATACAGAAAGCTGGAGACTCAAAACTCAATAGTAAAACAATTTTCAATAGAGATGAATAAAATGGATGACCATGTGTTTATTCAACAATCATAGATTATGGTGGCATAGAAATCTATATATTATATGACTCTCGCATAATTAACATTAGAAAGAAGTGTTTGAACTAGTAGTCCAAGAAAAGAATATTACTTGTTACCGCCATTGTTTTCTTTACGAACCACCTCAAACCTGTCAAACCAAGGGAAAACAATGTACTTGATGTACTCCAGGCACGGATTTCCCTCAACAATGTTGGGAGGGCAAAATGCTTGCTTTATCTTCACATTAACCTGAGCCTGCAAGAAAATTGGTTATGTTTATTATCAGCTTAGAAAAAGGGACAAACCTTGACAGATAGATGTTGCGCATAAATTCCAGAGTTACTACGATAAACTGATGACTGTAGAAACTTCATGATAAAAAAAATACAGTGGCAGAAACTTATTACAATACTAAAAATGCATTTCAACCCATATAGTATAAGTATGTAAGTAAATTAAAAAAGCCAAACCTAACATGTAGGGTGTTTGGTTGGGCTTTATTTTGGCTTTTGGCTTATAAGCCACAAAAGCAACTAAATAAGAGCTTTTGACTTTTTTCCAAAAGTTGGTTATTTATAGGTGCTTTTGTGGTTATAAGCCAAACTCCAAAAGCCAAATATAAGCCCAACCAGATAAACTCTAAGTAGAGTGGCTAGGGCTTCATTTTCTTCATAGCATTCAAGGAGCATACTCCTAGTCCCAACAACGCTACAATATCCTAGCTGAGTAATATCTTATTATCTTTCAACATTAAAACATACCACGATGAGGTTGCATGGACAGATTAGGTTCACAAGCTTTGGACAAATAAATAAAGAATGTTAATGAAGAGAAAATATCACGAGAACCTCATCATCTTCCATAAAGATAGCCGATGATGGATCACTCTTTGACATCTTTTCCTGGCCTTCTTTGAAACCAGGCAGCATGTCTGTAGTTCATGTTAAGGAACGACTTCTTGTGTACAGCCGGGCAGTGAACCACTACTCATGATCATAATACCATAACCATTCGGACACATATAGTAACGATAACAAGACAAAACACAACAGGGAAAAAAATATGAACAGCACAACAGTGGCAGATCAGGATACGATGTGACAGAATAATTGGTTTGTTCTTCCTTTTTATGTCATCGCAGTATTCCCTTGCTAACATGTTAACCTTCCTTTGGTCCATGCCCAACTGGCATATGTCTGCCTATACATGGAAATGTTTAAGAGATAATTAGTGACAGTCTAGAAACCTAGAAGAAATGTATACCATCTTACAATACCAAGTGAAATCAACAACTTTATTTACATTATGGAGAGAATTAATTACATTGATTTTAGAGAGGGCTGTCTGCAATATAAATATACAAACCTTAAGGAAGAATATATCAGCACACTGCATGCAAGGATAGAAGATCTGTGCAGCAGTCAATTCCTCATTGTCAGCACGACCCATAATCGTACAACACCTGTGCAGTAAGAAACAATAAGATAACTAAACGTTTTGAATTTGAACTTTGGAAGTAAAGAATGATTTGAATACATGTGTCATCCAAATGGCTGTACCTCGTTATTCTCTTGACATTATTTTTCCTGCCAATGTCCATTACAAGTGGCCAGTATTCATTTGCACGCCTGTTGTTTTCTTCTGAAGACCATAAGAATTCAACACCATCCAGGTTCATACCAGCTGCTTTCCATATTTCAATCATGTAGCGGCGACAGTCTGGATTTTTTTTAGGTCGCCACCATTTTGTTGTTTAGCTGAGCAAACCAGTCTGCTATCCAGATTTTCACTTTGCATCCGCTCTGATCATCTTGTTAACATTAATTGTCTTCACAATACCTGTGAAAAGAACATGTGAAAATGTCTATCGTCAGCAAGTCTTGCTCAGGTCTTACGATCTGAAACAATTTGTGCATATCGGTCTCCTGCATTACTACAGTACAATTTCCATATTGTGTAAGGACCCTCAGAATTGCTAAAGCACGTGTAAGATAAACATTTATACTAGCATGTTTTGTTCTTATTAACACCGAACAATGAATCAACCAAAAAATGCAGCAGTAAACTAATCATTCTCCTTTCAGAGCCTGATTAACTGTGGTTGGGTTATCCAAACCAACTGGCGCTCCCATACAGTACCAGCCAGACATAGTGCTGGACATAGAGGAGTTCAGGACAGTCCTCCTTATTTTAGGCACTTCTGCTGACTTCTTTATAATTCTACCTAAAACTATGTTTTTGGTTTCTTATTTTTCCTCACTGATTTTAGGAGCTTAACCAGTAATCCATTCCAGGAATAAGAACCGGCCAGTCATGCATAATTGGCACATGACATTCAACCGGTCTGTTCCATATAATGGGTGGTAGTAAAATTCAATTGGACTAGTCCTAGCTTTATGCATCGCAGAAAAAACTGAGCCAGGCATACATCTAGTGCAAACCCCTAGCTAGGTGGTATCATGCTAAGTGCTAAGCTTTAATTTGGGTATCAAATTAGCTGGCCAGTAACTAACTAGAGTACTGGGCACACATATCACGACACTAGATGATACTTACAAATAAGAGCGCATGTCATCTTCATACTGCACTAGTAAAATTCGGTAGATCAAGTTAGTTCAATCCAAAACTCTGGTCCACGAACGCTGCCTAGAAACACAAGTTGCCATCCTAGATGCTTCTGGTGGAGTCGCAATCCCCAACTGGAAGTTACTAGAGGTAGAGGACTAGGGGGAAGGCGGCGGTGAGTTTTGTCGAACCTGGGCGATGTGCATGCGGCCGGAGGGCTCGAAGCCGTCGTAGGCGATGGGGACGGGCTTCTTCTCCAGCAGCCGCCTGAGCTCATCGGGCTGAATGCACTCCTCGCCGATGCCCAACAGCAGGTCGACCCGCTCGCCAGGGTCATCCCCGCCACGGCCCCGCGAGGTCCTCGGCGGCGGCGGAAGAGGAGGCATCGGGAGCCGGGGAAGGGTCGGCGTCGACCACCGCTGCGGCGGAGGCGTCGGGGAGCGGGGGAAGGGTCCATGGAGGCGGCGGCGGCGGCGGGAGTCGAGTCCAAAGCTGGAAGACGGCGGTAGTCGATTTGGAGGAAGGCTAGGGTTTTCCAGGGTTTTCGATCGGGAACACTCCCGGTTCTGCCGCATCCGTTCCCGGTCGGAGAGGAGGAGCCAGCTGCGTTGAGCCAGCTCCAGCCGGTGTGGGAATGGGCTGCCATCCCACTCCAGCCCCTCAGAGGTTAAAGTCAGATCCAGCCTGTTAAGAGAGCTACGACTTGATGGGCTTTGAGCCCATTAGTGTGAAACAAACGCACAGGAACCTTTACAAAATGGAACCACTTTCAAATTTTAAAACAAAGGAAATTAAAATAGAAGAAAACCCGGAAATAAAAAATGAATAGAAAAATAAAACAAAAAGAAAAGGAAACGAAAAAGAAAACGCAAAAGAAAACAGAAAAGAAGAAACAGAAAAGAAAAAGAAACAGGAAAAGAAAAAAAGGAAAAAGGCGGCCCAGTGAAGTTTCGCTCCAGGCGGCGCTAACGGGCGCCGCATAGGGTTTGCCCCTGGAATGACGGAAATAACCTTCAATGACAATGACAATTCAACCGGTTGGCGTTCGATTCCGTCAGCCGGTAACGATTGGGCCACCCACGGCCTACAACCCAATTCGGTGGTGTCGACTTACGTTATGACGTTACATGATAAGGTTTGACGCCACGCAACATGAAATGACACGTCAGCCCACTTGTCACCATGGTTCTTGACACGGAGACCGCTAACCATGAAGGTTATTTCCGTCACAACGAACGGGTCGGGCAGGACTCAGATCAGTCTGTCGTGGATTCACGACGTTTTCTTGAAATTATCGTGTGATCCATCTATGACGTGATATTGGACACAATCAATAGGACTGTCGTCGATGTGCCTTTTTATATATAGACTTAAACCGTGGCCAAAAGATATACATGTTGTAGTGGATTTAGCTCACCCGGTCACCCCCAACCCACCATCGAAACCTCCAGACTGCATCCCAGATATCAAGAAGCACCTATCAAAGAAATGGGCCGGAGGCCATCATGACACCCAAAAAAAGGACATCTCACTTTTGTTTCATATTTTCCAATTAAATGGAGGCGGATGGAACAATGAAACCCAAAGAAGGAAGCACATTAGAGTGAGATCTAGCGATGGGCCTTCTCGCTGAGTAGACAACAACTCGGGCTTGTTACCCATCGGTTCTTTCAAAAACAACAATGATGATCTGGACTGGATGGCACATGCCCATTAGAGGGCGAGCTCCACCTACGCATTATGCAGCGGATAACCACCACATCCTTGATTCGCTATCTTAGGCCTCCTCTCGATTGAGGCCCCTATCGCCCTTGGAGGCGGCTTTGAACGGGGTGTGACGTGAGATATGTTGAGATTTGAGAATGAACCGGTGTGTCCGAGAAGTGAATGTGCACTCATTTCGTAGGGTAGGGTCCCACCGGTCAGACAGATGGCAGTTTTAATACCCTGATCACTTGGTCCAGCTCCATGCCATTATCTAGACTCTAGAGCGCGCAGACGAGTTTGAACCAAAAACTACCCAGGATTAGCAAGGATCAAATGGTTAAGGTTCTGTTTTTTACTGATCAAATCGGGGTTTATCTATGATTCGTCTAGGAAGTCAAGGTTCAAAATATACTTATCTCCATCGCAAACCACTAGATATGTCATACGTGATACGTGTAGTCGTACTTGTACTCCCTCCGTGTTTTAATATAAGATGTTTTAGGTGTTACACACGGTGTCTAGATACATACTAAGTGAGTGAACATGCACACTAACACATGTCTACATACATTTGTGTACATGTGTATGTAGACAAATGCTAAAACATCTTATATTAAAAAACAGAGAGAGTATAAGACACCGGAAAGGTATGTAGGAACAAAATTGACCGATAATATCCTATCCGCAACTACACGTGACACGTACCGCAAGCTATATATGTAGCTCATCGACGAGATGAGCCGATATTCATCAACATAGAAAAGTGTACAAGTCCGTATTAACTGGAGGTCTCTGTGGATTGGATCAGGCCAGGGGCCTGAACTCGATGCCTTCGACGATGAGCCCGCGCTTGGGGTGCCACCGAGAACCTCAAAGCTCACCGCCACCTCCTCCCCTGTCACGGCCTCGTCGCCGGTGCACAGGCGGCCCATCTCCACCTCCCACCACCCGTCACCCGCAGCGCCGGGCCCCTCATGCCACCGCCACTGCATGTACGGCTAGCACCCACAAACCTGCACGCCTCGGCTTCGTCGGGGCGAAGGCACACGGCGTGGCGCGAAACCACGCGGCCGCCTATGCTCACTGTCGTCTCCTGGTCAGTGAAGTCGAGGCCACGGTGGCCTTCATCGGTGGTGAAGACGAAGTACGCGGCGTATGCAGTGCCCGGCGTCATCGCGGCGGTGGGGAGTCGACCGTAGATGTCCAGGCATGTGCAGTCCACTAGTTGGGCCACGTCCGCGAATCTGGGATCGATGTATAAACTGTTAGCGTAGTCCGAATAATTTACTGAGTTTATGTTCTTACAAGAAATGTTAAAGAAAACAATTACAAGCATTTGATGACCGATAGCAGTTTTTTTACAGACAGTCAAAGTTTGGAAAAATGATGATGATTAGCACTTATATTCAAGAAGAACAACTTAGAAACAAATGGAGAAAGCAGGCTAGAAAAGATAATTCTCGACAAAAAAGCCAGCCAGCAACAGCAAAGCCGCTCCAATCAATAGCAGTAGTCAACAGAGAACAATGGAGAAGATCCATTATTTATTTTACATCATAGAAGCTAGTCCTGCAAGCTTGCCGGCATCTGCATCGATCGTCTTATAATGCACACAATCAGGATATTGGCATTTTTTTATTAGCTTGCGTGATACACGAGAGTGCACTTGCAGAGATGCGAAACACAAACTACATCATTGATCCATGTATATCCATCCATCGATGCAATTAAGCAGTTTCGTCGTCGACAGCGACATGCATGGGGCAAGTTGACGAAGGATAAACTCATGAGGTGGGTGAGGGTGAGGGGTAGGGAGTTGCGTGGCTTTCAGCCGACCGCACCGTGTGTGGCGTGTGAGGTGGCTTTTTATTTTTATTTTTATTACTTCGGGTGTGATGGAGTTGACTAACTCGTAGCCACACGACATGTGGCGGCGCTCCTTCTCCGGCGGTTTGAGGTACGGCGACGACGGCGAGGTCTAGGTTCTTGGGAGCCGGCGTTTGGATCCGATTGTGATTCTTTCAAGTTGCTCAGGGTGCTTCGTGCAAATTTCAGGATCCTTTTGTATTATTTGTCTTTGTTGGACTTCCTTGTAATTTGTACTGAGTATCTTAAATAAATGGATCGGATCTTTCCTAAAAAAAAGACTAACTCGTAGCCACACGCGGCTGCGTGGACTTCCTTTCTGCTGGGGTTCTACGCCTCGATCCGTTCGAAAAATGCTTGCAGACATAAGTTCATACATGGAAAAGAAGAAGATCGAGTTCTGCCTATATGACTGCTAGACTTCGCTGCTTTTGGTTGCAAGGAAATGGAAGCGACAAGGCTAAAATTCCTGCTATGTAGGTAGACCAACTGTTGTGTTCTAAAAGAGGTCGTGCATCATCTTTTGTTTCCTGCGCAGTTTCATCAGAGCTTAATTTCCAGACTTGCTTCCGTCACGAGGCAATTTCTTCAAGAACATGCAAAGATTGGCAGTTCATTTTTTGACTTGCTTACGTCACGAGGCAAAGGTCTCCCGGTAATGGAATCAGTTAGCAACACCAACCAACCCCATTTGCGTTCCGTCATCATGTTGATCCACAGCTAACTCCAGTTGCGTACACAGTCGATTGGGATGGATCGATTGTTTTAACTAATGAATTAACTAACTAAAGATGGCAATGGAGGTTGCTGTTTGGTTTGATTTGGAGAAGAAATGAAGACAGAAATGGATGGATCATGGATGGTACCTGGAGAGAGTGTGTGGCATCCACCTCCAGCTGAACTCGCCGTCCTCCCACGGCAGGCTGAGCCTCCTGGCCGACAGCGCCACGCACTTGGCCCCGCTCCCCTTGGCCAGCCACACCGCCATCCCGCCGTCGTCCACCAGCACGGCCACGTCGGTGAGCCCGAGGTAGGCCTCCTTCTTCGTCGAAGGCGGCGACGACGGCGGCACTGGCGCCGCCTTGGGGCGCTTGATGAGGAAGCGCGGCGCCGGCGTCTGGTGGAGCTGGAGGTAGTCCGGCGGGAGGAAGCGTGCCCAGACGGTGTCGGACTCGGCGGCGTCGCGGAAGCACGGCGACACGGCGGCGCAGCGGCAGGCGTCCCGCGGAGAGGTGAGCGCGATCACGTGCGCCACGCACGCCTCCGGGAGGTCGAACGCCCGCGTCGGATCCCCCTCCGCCGTCACCATCGCGCCAGTCGCCTGATGAGTGCCCATCGACCGATCCTGTTGCTACCGGCTCCAGCAGCACCTAGCTTCTTCTTTTGCGGGGGAAGCTTTTTGATGTTGGAAAATCGGATAGGAGAAGGCAAAAGCCAGGCACGAATGGGCAAATCCTATATATATACGCGTATATTTTTTTATATGCCAGAGACGGGGGAAAGGTCCTAATTTTCGGGATGTATAGCTGTATTTGTGAGTATGTATACTACGACTGCGGCGTAATGGCACACAGTGGCCGACTCAGTCGCCAGGACGCCAGGGTGACGGAGCGGTCAAGAGTGTGACGCCGGCGACGACGAAAAGGACGCAAGGGCGGGGAACGCCACCCCGTTGCGGCTGCTGCCCGTGCGGCCACGGTACCAGGAGGTGCTGCAGCAGCAGCGCCGCAGCTGCCGCCGGTGAAGGAGGAGCCGCGCTCGCCTCCGCGTCGTGGAGGAGGAGGCACCGGCATCGTCATCCGCGAACGCCCCGAACAACGGCGTTCGCCACCCGCGGACGGACTCTACCTGGCCGCCCTAGAGCCAGGACGCCTCCACCTCCCGTGGAGACGATCCCGTACAGGTACGACGTGCCGTCCCCGCTGCGGAACGAGCACGACGGCGACGCCCGGGGTTCCTGGCCGCCATCGCGGACTCGGTGACCACCATCGAGTGCGACAGCCCCGGCTACATGGCCGCCATCGCCACCTCGGTGGCAACGGCGGCAGCCTCGTCCTCCTCCGGCGGCGCCTCCTGCAGCGTGCACCGTGTCGCCATGACGGCGCGTCACCAGCCAGGGCGGATCCGGCTCCTCGTCCGCCTACATCGTGGTCGACGACGACGACGACGACGGCGATGGCAGCGACGACGGCAGCGGCGATGACAGCGACGAGGCCTGGCTGGAGGTAAACTACTATGGCTAGGGTTTAGGGTACGGCGTCTAGACCGCCAAGTTCAAATTCATTCAAAAAATCTTTGTAATATATAAGAAAAAATGAATGAAATTTGAACTTTTTATTTTAGTTTGCAATGTTTTTTAAACGCCCCCGAGGTGTTCGACAAATTGCTCGCGATTGGGGGTGGGCCTTTGGGGAGTGCCACTGTGGGCGGCCTTTAAATGTTGACCGGACACATGTCCGGCACCCCAAAGGAGACCCAATTGGGGGTCAATTGGGGGGTGCGAGGCCCCGGTGGAGATGCTCTTAGGCGCTATTGATTCATTGTTCCAAACACTTCAGAGTGACGTGCTCCTACCCTGTCCTCGTACGGATTAGGAAAAACAAATCAAGGAACGCTAGTATAATAGTCACCGAAGACCCCAACTTTCAAGGAGTACTGCTTAATTAGTTGAGCGATAGAGATTAGCATTACGGAAGTGGCAGCAAAATCAACTGTTTGTTGCGATTCTTGGAAAGTAACCAAGGTTGATTGGCCGCTCAGATACTTCGTCATTCCACACGACAACAACGCTAAAAGTGATCCCCCAGAACTGCATCTGCAGCAGCTGATTCATTGGCTCACCGGGTTGGTAGCAGCCTCGGGTTCCTTTCACTCTTCTGCATCTGACAGCGGGAGTGTAGACGGATCGAGCTGATGACATCTCGTCATTCACACTAGAGTAAGACAAGGCTAGGCTGCACCGTCGCTCGTCTAATCGGGAGGTCGACGACTTGCAAAGTGAGGTTTCCTTCTAAGCAAGCGATTTGACTATAAACAACCTGGACCTCCGAAGAAATGAAGGTTGAGGCTCTTGCAATTTTAGCGCATAATGGGCACAGGCACACTTTAAACTTTAAAGTTCAGACATTTTGAATCCAGTGTAGTACTATAATCTTTATTCTCATAATTTAAGGCAAAGAGTGAGTGAGAGCGGCTTATAAGGGGCAACGCATGTTGACTTCGAAAATAATATACCAGCATGCTTGACTATGCAATAATAGCCCGCGTCCACGGATTTTTGCGTGATTATCCGTGTGCCGACGCGCCATTTCACTCCACCATATTAAATCCTCTTTTATTTTGCCGAATTGTGCACTAACACCTCCTTTCAAGTCTATCCTAATGTGATTAAACAGACTACTTAGGTGTTTATTCACAATTAACTCGCAACTATGTGTGAGCATTAAACGAGTGAACGGCTGCATTACTAATGGTTATTCTGTATTGAATTTGATGCACTGACCAATTATTTCAAAAGTCTGAAGATGGAAAAGTCAATACAATATATTTATATTCAACATTCCAGATGTCACCATTAGAAGGTTTCGTCAATATATGAGACTTGAGACGGACCGGTCAGAGGGAAACCATCATCTCTTTCATCCTTTCTCACCAACTCGTGAAACTATCGAGACACTCGAAATTAAACCGACTCTGCTCTCTGGTGTGCACCGCGGTGATCTTTGTCACCTTTGTTGTTGCGACAACCTGACACGGGATGTCTAAGGTTTCTGGACAGCGCAACCGCTTGTGCACCGCACAGTTTACAACAATGCGATGTCCGAGTCTAACGAATTATACTACATCATACCAGCATCATATCTACAAGATTAGATATTTAAGAAATTAATATCGAGAAACACATAGTACCGTTCACAGTTGCAATTGCAACTAGTGGACGACTTGCTATTTTTATGTTCATCTCATGGCATCGTGCTCGTAGTGGAGATTCTCCAATTCTACGAAGTTTATTGTCCGGACACAAACAATAGAACAATATTAGATTAATGTTCATACATTCGAAATAACAAGGATCGGAACTATGATAATACCCGGTAACGACTGTTGAAGCCATGATTGACAACTGCTTGGAGGTTTGGCACATATGATTTAAGGATAAGCAAGTTAGAACATCAAGTAATGTTTTAACTATTACCATGTGTTCAACGTGGTAAACCAATCTCAAATAGTGGTGGAGCCACATGTATGTCAGGGCCTCAGGGCGCCGCTGCCCCCCCCCCCCCCCCCACTCCCCTCAAAAGGCCATGCTTTATTTTTCCTAAAAACCTTGGTAAGTGGGTGCGTTATTTTTTCCGAGTGGTCATTAACTCACTCTGGAAAAAATGTGCGAGTGGTGCGAGAGTACCGTCGTAATCCAAGAATAGAGCGGTCCTCTTGGTGCGAGAGTACTTCCCTAATCCAAGAAGTGTTTCGTTGATTTTTTTTACACACGGGAATATGGATATGTGCCCTGTGTTGATGCCTAGTAAACTTGTTAGTGTGTGGAGTAACATTTGTGTGGATGTGAACCTTTCTTGGTTTGCTGTCATGCAGGTGCCGGACGGACGAGCCAAGCTTGTTGGACCAGTTGTAGTTGGTCGTCTCGGTGGAGCACTCAGCAGGTTTTCGTTTCCTGCTTGAGCTGACTCAAAATGAGCAACTGAAAATGTGTATGTTTTGGCGTGAATGAAACATGCAGTATTTTTGTTCTCAGTTTGTTTCTTAGCTTGGCAGCTGTCATTTGGTGATTGGTTCTGGAATCTGTATTTTTAATGGAAAAAACAGATGTTTGTTTAACAGTCACTCCTTATACTACCTCCGTTCTGTAAAGTAAGCTGTATATTTTTAGTCAAAAGTCATAATCTAACTTTTACCAATCTTATAAATTAATGCAAACGTTTATAAAATTTGATAAAGTACAATGAATATATACTATGGTGAGTCTATTGAGCTTGATTTGATATTCGAAACATCCATATTTTTCTCATAAAAACGGTCAAAGTTGCACTATCTAGACTTTTTAACTAAAAATATATGCCTTATTTTAAGAAACAGAGGGATTATTTTTTAAGGGGCAACACTTCTAAATAATACAAACTTACTTGACCATGCATCCATAGGGCGCGCTCACGGATTTTCGCGTGATTATCCATGTGATGACCTGGCATGTGACTCTACCATATTAAAGTCATTCTTTTGCTAAATTGTGCATTTACCTCTAAGTCAATTAATATGAATAAACGGATTGATTGTTCACTGTGAACTCACAACTATGTGTGCGCATTACACGAGTTAATGGTTGCATTACTAATGGTAAATTGTATTGAATTTTGATTCACTAACAAATTATCCCAAAAAAATTAACTGATGAAAAAGTCTAAACAATATTAATATTGAACATTCTGGATGTCACCGTTAGAAGGTTGCGCCTATCTATGAGACTAGGAGTCGGCCTGGTTCAGAGACGAGAAATCCATATCTCTCTAATTCTTTCTCACCAACTCTTGCAAGTACTGAGCCACTCGAAATTAAACTGGTGCTGCCCTCTCGCAGTGATATTTGTCACCTTTGTTGTTGCGAAAACTTGCACGGGATGGCAATAAGGTTTTCTGGGATGCGTGACGCTTATGCACCGCATAGTGTATAGCAGAGTCATGTCGAGTCTAACGAATTACTGTAATGCATATTTACCAGTAGACGTACAAGATTGGATATTTAAGAAATTAATAGCGAGTAGCATACAATACATTTCACATTTGCAATTGCAATTATGGATGACTTGCTATTTTTTTATGTTCATCTCATGGCATCCACTGGTAGTTGTTATTCTCCAATTGTTGGAAGTTTATTATCTGAATATAAACAATAGAACAAAATATTGGATTCATGGTCATAAATTCTGATAACAGGGATGGAAATGTGATAATACCTGGTAACTTCTCTCAAAGTCACGATTGACGTGGGGAACCACTTTTCAACTTTTTGGAGGTTTGGCGCATTGATTCATCAAGGATAAGCAAGTTAGACACATCAACTAACATCTTAATATTACTATGCGTTCATTGGGGGTAAGCAATCTCAAATAGTGGTGGATCCACATGCATGTCGAGGGCCACTCCCCCAATGATTAATTTGCCTAAGAACCTTGGTAAATCGGCGCTTAGTTTTTCCAAGTGGTCATTAACTCACTCAAAAATTGTGCGAATGTTGCAAGAGTACCGTCGTAATCCAAGAAGAGCATGAATCCTCTTGATGCGAGAATATTGTGGTGCAATGGTCGGCAGGCTGAAGCACTAGCACCCAGTTTCGAATCCTCAACTCTACCATAATGAGAAACCAGGGGTGGAGTACCCCCTCCGGTCTTGTTATTTTTTTCTTGTCATGTGAGCTAGCTATGATTTCATCGGAGGATCTAATAGCTTATATTATCTTATCTATCTATACCTCTTATAAAGTACAATCCACTAAGATGATTAATTATTTTTCTATCTCACATGCAAGTTATTGACATCACCCACTATTTTAGGCAATCAATTATCCAATGTTGGGGATACGCTTATCGGTAACTTATCGGTCGACCAAGATAAGGGATAATTGGCTGGTTTATCGACATATCGGGACGATAAATCGGTCGATTTATCTTATCGGTCAGACACTGAGAAGCGATAAATCGGCCGATTTATCGAAATATGGGAAGATATCTTGAACCGTGCAATTATCAGTATCATCTTTTTTCAGCCATATAATTGTCCACGCCACTAATATTTAGTTCTTCAACAATTTCATATAAATTAAATTTAGCTGATCAAAAGAATCTTGATAATTGAATATTTCATGCGCCTCATACCATTTCATTTACATAGTAATTTTTCAAATGGATCTCTACAACACTGCATTTGAACCATATCCAAATGTAGGAGAGTATTACCAATATTACTCTATGCTGCCAGGAATAACTGAAGAAGATGAAAAACACACGAATAAAGACTACCCACAGTTGCCCGCCACTGCTAACCTGATAAATGATGCAATATTCGACAGTGCCGCCTATGATATATTGTCGTTAAACGCTTTGGCGGCCTAACGGTCCGAACATTGAGTCACTGTAACCGGTTACGATACGAGTTACCGAAGGAAAACTGAGCAGTGTAGCTATGGTTCTTTTTTAAGGTGTATCTCCTTGCGAGTCCGGTTTTGTTAACTATCTAATCATTTTCGTTTCAGTGAGTTCTGTTTAACCGAATGGGAAGAAACAATGCCACAAGTGCTGCAGTTTCAACTCACCATCTCCACAGATTTGGAAAATCCTAAGAGCATCTCTAGCAGAACCGCAAAAGGGGCAAACCCGCAAAATTTCGGCGAGTTTGCGGGTTTGGTGCTCTTTCTGGGCCAGACCAGCGCCTGCAAATTTGGCCCAGCCCGCAAACATTTTGCGGGGGCCCGAGAAATGAACCGCCGAGCCCGTATTTAGCCGGATTTTGACCGCTAATGGGGTCGAAATCCCCACTTCTCGCACGCGTCGCCGCTCCGACGAGCAATCCACCACCCACACCGCCGTCTCCGACGAGCAATCCGCCCGCCCCTCCCGCAGATCCGGCGTCCCCGAGCCGCCATGGCGCGAAGAGGGAGGCGGAGCCGCTCTCCCGGCGACGACAAGTTCGGCGGAGACTACTCCGACGAAAAACGGGTGCAGGTCAGGGATACGTCTCCAACGTATCCATAATTTCTGCTGTTCCATGCTTATATTATACCATTTGCTACATGTTTTATATACACTTCGTATCACTTTTATGCATTTTCTGGGACTAACCTATTAACAAGATGCCACAGTGCCAGTTCCCTGTTTTCTGCTGTTTTTGGTTTCAGAAAGTTACTTCTGAAAATATTCTCGGAATTGCACGAAACAAAAGGCCAGGTCCCTATTTTTCCAGCACGTACACGGAGTCGAAGGAGAGACGAAGACTCGCCACGAGGTGGCCAAACCACCAGGTGGCGCGGCAGTGGGCCCAGCCGCGCCTGCCTGTGGTTTGGGCCCCTCGGGGGTCCGCCGACATCGCCCCTTCGCCTATTTATTCCCCGAGGCGTGAAAACTCTAAAACACCGATCCTTTCATCCAGAACATATTCGCTGCCGCCGCCGTTGTCAACCCTAACTCGGGGGGTTCCTGAAGCTCTTCCCGGCACCTGCCGGAGAGGGGAATCATCACCGGAGGGCTCTACATCGCCATGCCCGCCTCCGGAGTGATGCGTGGGTAGTTCATCCTTGGACTATGGGTCCATAGCAGTAGCTAGATGGTTGTCTTCTCCACTTGTGCCATCATGTTTAGATCTTGTGAGCTGCCTATCATGATCAAGATCATCTTATTGTAATGCTACATGTTGTGTTTGCTGGGATCCGACTTATATTGATACCTATGTGGAGCTGAATATTATATTATCATGTCTATGTCATTTGTGATCTTGCATGCTCTCCGTTACTTGTTGAAGCCTTGGCCACGTGAATACTTGTAACTCCAAGAGGGGGTATTTATGCATGATAGTTGGGTTCAACCTCTATTTAACCTGGGATAGTGACAGCAAGTTCTAAGGTTGTAGATGCGTTGTTGCCACTAGGGGTAAAACAGCAATGCTTTATTCAAGGATGAATGTATTGTTTACATTACGCACATTACTTAATGCAATTGTCTGTTGCTTGCAACTTAATACTGGAAGGGTACGGATGTTAACCAGAAAGTGGACTATTTAGGCATAGATGCATGCTGGATAGCGGTCTATGTACTTTGTCGTAATGCCCAAATGAATCTCATAGTAGACACCACAGCTCACACATGCATGTTATGTGCACTTATCAATTGTCAATTGCCCAGCTGTAATTTGTTTACCCAGCATGTTAGTTATCTTATTGGAGAGACACCACTAGTGAACTGTGGACCCCGGTCCATTCTTTTACATCTGAAATACAATCTACTGCAATCATTGTTCTCTACTGTTTTATGCAAACAAATATCATTTTCCATTCGATACGTTTAACCCTTTGTTTTCAGCAAGCCGGTGAGATTGACAACCTCACTGTTAAGTTGGGACAAATTAATTTGGTTGTGTTGTGCAGGTTCCACGTTGGCACCGGAATCCCTGGTGTTGCGCCGCACTACACTCCTTCACCAACACTTCGAAGCAAACCTCGTTTTCCTGCTGGATCGATTAAACCTTGGTTTCATACTGAGGAAAAACTTACTGCTGCACTCATCATACCTTCCTCTTGGGGTTCCCAACTGACGTGTGACGTACAAGCATTGTTTCTGGCACTATTGCCGGGGAGATATTCCCTCGTCAACTTAGAGCGACCAGTCAGCCGCAGCGACGGCGCACGGAAGCGCGGCTCCCGCAAGTACACGCTCGGGCAGCCGATTCCGCCCGCGTGGAACCGCCGCGAGTTGCCGGAGTTCGACCGGCTCCGGCGCGCGCGCGAGATTGAGATCCGCCGCCGCTAGCAGCTGCGCCTCCACGGCGAGGGAAGCGGGCAGCCAGCAGCTCCTCCGCGCCCCAGGTGCTCCGCCGCCGGAGGACTACAACCCCGAGCATTTCGGGGTCACGCTCGGGCCGGAGGACTTCGTCTCCGACGAGCAGATGGAGCGGCAGCTTGAGCAGGCGTTGATGCGCTCCAAGTTCGAGGAGGAGGAGAAGGCCGTCGCCGCCAAGCTCGCCGCGGTGGTCAACCAGGGGCTCCTGGAGCAGGCGATCGTCATCAGCCAGCTGCCGCCCACCATCGACCTCGTCACCGACTCCGACGAGGAGTGAAGCTCCTCCGGCCGCTGCGTCGCCGCCGCGCCCATGGCTCCGGTGAGCCGCATTTTGACCAGTAGGGTTTGATCGGCGGCGACCTAGGCTAGTACTATAGATATAGGCTGTAGACCGCCTACATATTTTGTGTAAGAATCATCTGCTCGTACTGTCAAATATGAACTTCGTTGTTCCCGCGAATTCTGAAATGTCCAAATCGAAGAATTGCAGTTTGGGTTTGCGGGTTCTGTTCTTCGCTGCACGAAAGTTAGAGCAAAAACACGAAAAACTCGACCTGCAAAATGCTTTTGCGGTTTCCCTTTTGCGGGTGCTGCTAGAGATGTTCTAACAGAAGAAGGACATCGACGAATTTTGGTGTACGTGTTGTATGGATAGCAGACCTCCGATGTTGTTACCTGACAAATTAAGATATTTCGTTTTGATAGCATAATTGGCTGCTGGCGCAGTTGGCTACTACGCTTTCTGGTGGGATGATGTCGGCTTCAGGCATCGTTGGCAGGCGATTGGCACATGCTCGGTGGCACACTTCATCGTTCTCATTGCGTTTGGTGAGGCCCAGACCCGCTTCCATTCGGGTTATGAGTTCTGACTGCTCTCTCCGGCGTCGGAGTAGCTGGAAGCGTGGTGCCTAGTGTCGTGTGTTCGTTTGTGCGGCGGGAGATCCAGTCCTAGTGTAGCTAGGCTTTGTGGCCTTGGAGTGTGGTTTTCGCACGGTTACCCCTTAATTAACGCCATGTGTGTGGTTTTCGAATATGGTTTCCTTATAAACTGGCTCAGTTCTTTTTTTTTATAATGCAATGCGAGAGCTCCCAACCATCTTTGAGGTTCCGTCAAAAAACCATTCACAAAAGTGGCTTTTAAAAATTCGATATATTTTGTAGAGAATTTTGTAGCTTAAAAGTTTAATTAAAATGATCTCTAAAGAATAGGTTAGAGGTAAAGTGGCTCTTTGCTCGCCCGGAGCAAGCCCGTCTCGGCCCAGCCCTGAACGCCTCCTCCGCCCTTTCCAGGAGTCAAATCTCGACGGGGTACCTCGAATTCCTAAATCCGGCGCCGCCGCCGCAAGCGCCTCTCCGCCCTACCTCACCGCTGTCCACGCCGCCGTCATCATGCTCCTCCGGACGCGCCGCTGCCTCCCCGCTGCTCTTTCCCGCGCAGCCGTCCACCCACGCGTCTCCCTTGCGGCGGCCTCCCCTGGACCGCCGCCACAACATGGTCAGGTGGCCGTGGCGAACCCGCGGAGCGGAATTGAGCCACGATCTGGACCGATCGATCGGGTTCGGGGCTCCACGATTGCCCGCACGAATCTGGTAACGCTGCTTCCAGCATCCATCGGCGGACGTTACGAGGTTAGTCAAAAGATTAATCCCTTTTGGTCTCACATAGCTGTATACTGCTAGCGCTGTATACTTACGTGGTATTTTCACTGCAGGTTGGTATGCAGGCCCGATGGTTCTCGTCGACAGGTAGAGCATTCTAACTTTAATACGGTCTCTGCTGTATGTATGCATGTTGCTCTTTTGGTCTAGTCATGTTATAACATCATGCCCACTGGATTATATTTTGTATCCACCTGTAGTGCATAAGACACTTTAGTAGCTTATGGATCCTTTGGAGCTCGTCTATGCTTGGATTTGCGTCAACTGAATCTTAGAAATGCTAGCTTTATACGGTTCGGAACGTTTAGTGCTTCTTGATTGTTGTACAATATACTTACAACGAAATAATTTCACATGCAGTCAAGGGAAGTCAGTATCCTGAGCCAGACGCTGAATTCTACATAGTAACGATAATATTACCATAGAACCCTGAGCACATCCTTTTGTAGACATACCTGGCCATCACATTCTTTTTCTGTCATTACATTTGCATATTTGCAACTTAATTTTCACCATGTAGATTTACTGAAATTTGATGGTAGAAAATAGCAATTATATCCAATATATCACTAATTTGCTCTTATCACTTTGGCAGGTCTTCCACCACATATGGTGATAGGGATGCCAGCACTGTCCCCTACTATGGTAAAAGCTTAAACATTGGTCATAGTAATTCGTGATGTAGCATCCTGCATTTCCCCATCTGTACATATTTAGCACTCTAACATAGTTTTCATTAGAATCAAGGTAACATCACAAAATGGAGAAAGCAGGAAGGAGATAGGGTAAGGCTTTTGCTATGGATTTTTCTCTGATATATCTCGAATGTCTTCTTTACATTTCTCTCTCTTTGTAACTCTGCGCATATGTATCTTCTAAAGTTACATGTTGTTTCCAGATCGAGGTTGGTGATGTGATCTGTGAGATAGAAACTGACAAAGCTACACTTGAATTTGAAAGTCTTGAAGAGGGGTAATGTCCTCCCGTTCCACTTTCTGTTTCCGTTGAAGAAATATTGTTGACTTTTCTCATGACATTATTTTCTAGCTACAAAAAATAGCATATATCTTGTGTTTCCCTAAAGAATTCTGGTTTTGCACTTTGGACAAGTTCGTACTTCTCATTAGGCTTTTCAGTCACTGATAGAACTTGTCGGGGGATTTTACAATTTGCCACACTTTTCTTTTCACTTCTATTATTTGCCACACCATGTGTCACTGAGAAAACTGTGGAAAATAGCAAAATATTCCTGGCATCAAAAGTTATGGAACTCATTGCATAGAAATTTATGGAACTCACATTCTATCTAGCTGCAAGTAACCTCAGTCATGGTTTTTAAGGCGTCCGTAAGGCGACGCTTAGGCGACGCCTAGGCGTCAAGGCGCCCTCTCTCCGCCTTAGAAAAACGACCGCCTTAGGCGTCGTTTAGGCGCTAAGGCACCCCCCTCTGCCTTAGGACGCCTTACCGCCTTAAAAACCATGACCTCAGTATTTTCTAGGCCTTGTTACCATTTCTGCCCAGTCTTTATAGAAAATATATGATTGACTGGCTGACTTATCCAATTCCATTGACAATACTTTATTTTCCATGATTACTTTTGCCAGTCCACATCAAAATCTCTAGTTGCTTTAAATATATTTATGTTCTGCACGAAATGCACATAAAAAGGTTTCACTAATTCATGTGAAACTGTTTATTGTTTAACGAATTCCATAACTATCAAGATGCAAATTAACGTGACAAGTATGTGTATGTTACCTGTCTACCTTGGGTTTTATGGTGTAAATAAGTATTTCTGGATATTTTCCTCGGTTGTTGGGGTACCATATTGCTCTGTTGTACTGAACTGGTATATAGTACGGAGTATTAAGTTTTTGTTCTAGAACCTATCCCTGTATACATAATTTGTGCTTGCCTCTTTTGTTTATTTTTCCGTACCATTTAATCTTTTATAATCATGCATACCTGTGCAACCTGCACAAACAACAAACCTTCATTTTTTGGTTTACTCCTTTAATGCTGTAGGTATCTGGCCAAGATTTTAGTACCTGAAGGTTCAAAGGATGTTCAGGTTGGACAGCCCATTTTTGTCACGGTATAGCTCCATGCTTGATTTTTTTTTCATTGTCCATTACATTTTCATGTCAGCATTACTTATGTCATGTCCATTTGAAGGTTGAAGACTCCGAGGATATTGAAAAGATACCTGCGGATACCTCCTTTAGAGGCGAACATGAGGAGGATCAGTCAAGTGAGAGTGCAGCACAAAGTGTCGAAGTTGATGCAGCTGAGCAAAGCCAGCATTGAGACACATCAGCCCAGCAGCTAAGATGCTAATCAAAGAACATGGTCTTAATGTCTCCTTACTGAAGGCATCAGGTCCACGTGGCACTCTTTTAAAAGGCGATGTTTTGGCCGCATTGAAGTCAGGCACTGCTTCAAGTTCAGCCAAAGAAAAGACAGCTCCCGCCACACCTTCACCCCAGCCAACTCGTGATTCCCAAGCTCAATCTCTAACCACTTCACAAAAGAGCGATACATTTGAAGATATGGCCAATACTCAGATACGCAAGGTACTTTGTCTGGCCACGTATTCTTTCTGTTGCATCAGTGCATACTTTTATGAAAAGCTCAATTCAGGTTTGTATTGGGAACATATGACAACCTCTAAAGGCAGGATAATGAGTCTGACTGAAATTATATTTTATTTCAAAATAAAGTTATAATGCGCCAAAATTCACATGCCTTTTTCATATTTTCCCTTCTTGGTAGCAACCACTTTATTGGTTACTCTAGTGCCACATGATATCTTTTGAGTGAATTTACCTAAACATAAAAGTTGGCTTCTCAACTCCGTCATTTAGGCCCTTTTTGTCGACAATCTTTGCTTCCTCTCAAAAAGTATGCATTAGCTGGCGGAGACGTGTTTGGCGTTCTCAATAAATACATTTAAAAAGCTTCCAAATATATAAATACTTCATTATGAAGCCCTTGAACAACAGAACCTGAAACTTGTTTTGTGGGCATAAGCTTCTTGGGGTATTAAGCTGAAGATTGGAAATGCGGCTATCTCTTAGTTGGAAATGGAATAGGTGCTGCCCCTTCTCCAAAATGTCGGTACTGTAATGGTACCCCTCATCCTGACTCCTGAGGTATTTTTGGTAATTTTTCTGACGATCAAATGGTGTTCACCTGAGGAGTGACAAAACATAACAGGGTTCAGAGAGGAGGGAGTTTTGACAGCGGAAGGACGGAAATTACTAATGCTTTTATTTGAAATGAATTTGTTTTATTGCTGCTACTTCAAAATGCATGCTGTTTCAAAAGTGACAGAAAATTGTATATGTAGGTGATTGCAAAAAGGTTGCTTGAATCCAAACAGACTACTCCACATTTGTACCTATCTAAAGGTTGGTATCCATTTCATGTACATTCTGTAATTTAAATGGTGTTGTTGAAATGATCATATGTGGTATGTCGTTGTCAGATGTCATACTGGATCCCTTGCTCGCTTTCAGGAGTGAAATTAAAGGTGTGTATTCATCTTCTTCCCATTTGATAGTTCAGTGATTCGGCTAACCAGAGTATAACTCTTTTTCCCTTTGTCATTCTAAAATTGCAGAGCAACATGGTGTGAAAGTTTCAGTAAATGATATCGTCATAAAAGCTGTGGCACTTGCCTTGAGGAATGTCCCTGAAGCAAATGGTAACGCTGCAACATTTTGGGCTATTATATAGTCATGTGTCTATTTGTTTTATGGCAAGATTACCAGTTTTTATTGCAAATCAGATGTATCAGGCACAAACCTCTTCTCCCCGTAGGCCCGTAAACATTTTCTCTGTCAAAAACTAGTGTGTCAGTGTATGAGTGATTGTATGTCCAATCTAGGGAAGCTTATAGTGCTACTGTCCCTAGGGACAATGGTAGAATCTTATGATAGAACCCTGTGAAGATGATTTATTTCCATATTGATCAGGCGGCACATGAAGAAATTTGCATTTTGATTTAAGTCAGCTCAACAGACGATGGTATTGCACTAGAGTTTGTCTTTCTCAAAATTTGTGCCCCAACTGTTTAATTAGATGTTCAGTTACATATGCTGGGTTATGTGTATGTCAAGCCGTTTGTTAGTATCTGCTTTTGTAAATCTTGTGCTTTATTACCAATTGCCAGCTTACTGGGACGATGCAAAGGAAGAAGCCCAGAAGTGTGATTCAGTTGATATATCTATTGCCGTTGCTACAGAGAAGGTATGACAGGATTGTCCACAGAAGTTTTTTTTATTTCATTAGCATTTGTTTGACATCTGTAATGACAGTCTTTGCTAATCTAGGGCCTGATGACTCCTATAATAAGAAATGCGGATCAAAAGTCCATATCAGAAATATCCTCAGAGGTATGACAAAGTTCTATTTAAGCAGAATTTCTTCAGCAGCATGTTTGTCACGGTGTGAGATACAGTCAAAGTCGTAGGCATGCCATCGTCAACCAGAATCAAGCTTGCAGCTGGAAGCACTAATAAAAATACACAATTCTCTTCCACACGTATAGACTAGTTTCAGTGGCAATGAAAGATTCATGTTTTTCCCTCGTGGAATACTGTAGGTCAAGCAGCTAGCCGAAAAGGCACGAGCTGGGAAGCTTGCTCCTAAGGAGTTTCAAGGGGGATCTTTCAGGCAAGTGACTTTTACATGTTTGGCATTGAAATTATTAAATGCTGTCTCATTGATCATATTCCACATTTGAAATTCTTACCTATCCTTATGCAGCATATCAAATCTTGGAATGTATCCCGTGGACCATTTCTGTGCAATCATTAATCCTCCACAGGTTCCTACTTGTCCCTTGCCGTGTCAGTTAAGGGGGTCCTTTGAATTCGTATTGTTAATCTCTTTTCATATCCTCCTGTTAGGCTGGCATTCTCGCTGTTGGACGGGGTAACAAGGTTGTGGAGCCTGTGATGGACATTGATGGTATATTTTCTTGAATATGACATCCTGCTATAAAAGAGTCAGCATGCATCTTTAACTCATGTTGCATTGTCCAGGAACCGAGAAGGCCGCTGTAGTAACCAAAATGAGCCTGACGCTGTCCGCTGATCATCGTATATTTGATGGGCAAGTAGGAGGTATTGATCATCTTAACCCAGTAATTTTATCCGTCTTCTCTCATGTTATATCTAATCTTCCTTTTATTCCACATGGGGGAGCAGGCAAGTTTTTCACAGAGTTGGCATTGAACTTCAGTGACATCAAGAGACTGCATTTGTAAATGAAAGGTGCTAATTTACCGTGTTCCCAAGAATTCTTTGGAGAAGGCAGCACAAGAAAAGATACTAGGTGCAAACTTAGTTTCAGTTGCTTGATCACCGACTCGTGAAAAGTAACCAATTTTGTAAATTTAATAAGAAAACGTTGGCAACTCCACGGCGTTTTCCCTCTTCAACTTGGGAGTTGTGCCCCGAGAATTTGCAGCCATTTTCATGTTCGATGTGGTTGCCCATTCCCAACATTATACTCCTCGAGGCAGAGGTTTGCTGCAACTCCGGCCATATGTTCCTGAGGATTTCTGGTAGACATCAACATTGTGCTCATGACTTTGATACATGGCACGGCGACAGTAATAAGTAACTATTCTTTTTACAGTATCGATACATCCTTTTGAGCATCGCCAATTGCTTGTCAGAGTATGCCAGTTGCGCTTATCAAGCCCATTTTTATTCTTTGTTTCTTTTCCGGCTGAATAGTTAGTACGAATAGAGGCCCTGCGTGGTCTTCCCCAAATGCACGCCCGCATCGACCGACCTGACCAAACCATCTGACTTTTATTCTGTGTAGTGTCGTCATCGTGACACACAAAACTATCATTGACAATTGGAGTACACGTTAGATCTGTGGATTCCTCCGTCTTGCATATCGAAGACGTCGTTGTACCTTTACATCGTTTGCTATTGCCACGGGCTGGACAGCACGGAATAGATTTTGAAAGTAGAACTAGCCATTTCTGCTATTGAGAAAGAAAGATACTACCTCCGATCCATATTATTGGGCACAACTTTGTCTAGATACACATGTATCTAGTCTAAATACTTAACTAGATACATATGAATTTAGACAAAGCTATGCCCACTAATATGGATCAGAGGGAGTAATAGATTTTGAAACAAGAATTAGCCATATCTGCTACTGAGAAGATTTTGAAAGTAGAACTAGCCAATTCTGCTATTGAGAAAGAGAGATAATTGATTTTGAAGCAAGAATTAGCCATATCTGCTACTGAGAAGGAGAGATAAATGAGGAAAGCGAAATTACTGCAAGGAAAAATGAAAACGAAAACAACAAAAAAGATTTCCGACCTGCCGAATTCGAACCAGCGACCTAAGGATTTATCTGCAAACACTACAGTCCTCCGCTCTACCAACTGAGCTAAGGTCGGGTTGATGACAAATCAATTTTACGAGGTTATATAACAGCCAAGATATTTGATTTGCACACGCCGACCTGATTTATATACATACAATAGCAGTAACTTAAATGTTTTCTGAGTGTAGTAAAATCATCGTAAGATATATATATTTTCATGCACTTCTCATAGCAAATTCATTGGCCGTTAAAAATGTAGAACACCGGATAGGACAACACATACCTTACAGAAAAAAGGTCATGAATATCATCCCATATTCAAAAGTATGAAACATAGCCGATATTATACCAAGTTGCTTAATATAACAGTTGTTGATACACCTCGATTGCTACTGTCAGGTTTAATTAATTAATAATACCAATTGTGAAGCATATTGAAAATGACACTAGTAGCTAGTACCATCTATTACATTCTCTTAATTAATTATGCTATTCCTAGCTAGAGATGCATGCATGCAACTTGGAATTACCATACGCACGTAGCTGACACTACCCACGAGGGGTATCACGTAGTATCATGCATCCGTGCATGCAAAAAACTGACGTGTAACTGTAAGTAATGAGGAGAGAGAGTAGATAGTGGTATGATATGTAGATACCGTAACATATCACAATCTAATACAAAATAAGTATACAAATCTAATAAATACTATATTACATGATACTACACATATGTTACTACCCACTGTGAAGTTAGTAACATAGGCTGGTATCGTATGCATGATACTACTGTATGTTACTCCCACTGTGAGCTGTATGATGATGAATTGCATTTGTGTTACCTCTAGGTTGTCCCATTTTGCATACTTTTGAATTGCAGACCAAGCGGCCAAAAGGAACACAAATGAAGCTTGTGGAATTCTTATTTGCTTACATGTTCTGAGATTTGTTAGCATGAAGGCTGATAAGGATACTTAGCTTAGTTAGACCTACTCCAACTATTATTTTAAAAGAAACAAAAATAAATCAATAAACCTCCAACCGCCGAATCAAGTACAAGGTGCCGAGGAAATTAGCTTGCAAAGGCTACAACCAAAAAAAATCTCAAACAACAAATAAAGAAAAGAGATAATTGAGAGCAATGAAATATTTCTTTGTATGAATTCAAATTCTATTCTATTTTCCTTTGAATATATTCTTATATCTGAATTATTGAGATTTTCTACTTGAATACCATTGTTTGAAATGTTCAAATGCATATCTATACTTCATTCATAGGAAATGTTCATGTTTATAAACTTGCGAATTCAAATATATAATTTGCAAAGGTCATGTCAATAAAATTCGCACTCTTATCGACAATCTAACTCTAAACCATTGACAAGAGCGAAACCTCGATCTCTTTGCCCCCTTTCAATACAAAGTTTAAATTTACCCTTTTTACATGCATCGTGAAACCTAAAACTATGGGATAATCAGACATCCATATACCCAAGTTTATCTGCTTCAAGATGGAATGCCCTTATGGCCATGGGCGTCACTTAAGCTTATGTAGGTAAGAGCCCCTTGACAAAAATCGGCGTCATTTCTATAGAAAAGATGTATAAAGGTAAAACCTGATCCACTAGTTCACACTGGATTAGGGATACACAGATTATGGTGCATGGTCTATATGGACTAGCTCACTGAATATCTACTTCTTGGGCCTCTCCATTTTACCTTCTCTTTGATTTGTTGACCGTTTCACATGGAATAGAATTGTATGGCCGGCCATTATGGGAATAATTATATCCCAAAATAATATGATGTGGTTTGGACAACAAGTTGATGTCCTAGAGAAAACTGTACCTACAAATAAAAATCAATCCTAGCAAATCATACTAACAAACAAATAATGTAACATGCCTTCGCAGACCGCAGTCATCACATACTCGATTTTATGACCCAATCAACTCACTATTAATGAAATGATAATTGCGGCCTACATCGATCTAAGACCAGCTGATGAAGCGTATGAGTGAGGGGTGTTGCAATACTATTGCCCACCGTTTCATAACAATCTGTGTTTTTAGGCATATTGATCGGTGCATACAATTCAACATACAATGTAATTTACCATGCAAAAAGCAGTAAGAAAAATCATTAATCATGTGTCGGCATATGTTCTCTGTACATTAGGTGAGTTTTGGTACACTGATTGAATGTAGCACTCCCACAAAAAGAAAATATTTCGAATGTAGCAGTATGAACAAGATATTTGACATGTCACGATCTATCTACCCTATCGGCTCATCCATGCTATCACATCATATTTGTTTTTTCCTCTCCTTTTTCCAGTGATAGAGAAAGAAGTTGATGATATCGACACACCAATACATATCCTCCTCCCCAGAATCATGCATACTAAATTTATGTGTGCGAATCAATCTAGTGGAATTGCTCTGACATGGACAACAGCAACAACATGATGTGCACCTGGCCAAAACAATTATCCCTCTTCATAAATACTCTAATCCCAGCTATGGTGAAATGTATGCATATGCCTAGACCTGGGGATCTGCATGGTGAACTGCAGTGCTATTTTCATGTCTCTTCCAGACTTCCAGCTACCAGTCGGCCATAAAATTTCAAACAACTGCGACTATCCTAGATATAACACTAAAAATGGCATATTGCTCTATTCTGAGAGCTGGAGACTATGACCATGCCTTCCCACTTGTAGTGATAGATGTGTGCTATCTTATCTATCACGACAAAGGCATCCCATTCAGCTCATCTCCTGTTCGACTCGAGTGCAGCCAATAATGGGGAGCCAATAATCTGGCGGTTCGAGTCGTTTTGCATAAAAGACGGGGCAATTCATCCGGTGGCCCCGGACGGTGACGGCTGGTGACCTCTCCGCCGCTGATCGCCCATCGCACGGCGGACGTCGCCAAGACGTGGGCGACGGCACGTGAGAGGCCACGTGAATGTTAGAATTTGGGCCCAATATGGGGCAGCCCAAATAAGCAAATCTGAAAATCTCAAATTGGCCCATGTGCATGGCAGAATTTTGGAGGTGCAAAGTGGTGCTAAAGTAGTCCTACATTGCTAGTTGGAGGAGACAAACACCACCTTATATAGTGGAGTGTTGTACCACTTGGTGTGCTAGTTGAGAATAGAAGGCTCTCTCGTGCGCACTCCTCCTCCTCCGCCGCCGTCCGTCTCGTCACGACACGCCGCGGGTTGCGGGAATGAGCCGAGCCGATGCCTATATTTTTGCTGATTAATAGTGAGTTGATTGGGTCTTAAAATCGAGTATGTGATGACTGCGGTACAACTTAACATGTTAGTTGCTCTTGTTAGCGTACGTGTACAGCTTAGCCAATTCGGATCGCTACCGGATCGTGGACTGCTGTAACCGACTCGAACGTGTGCGACGTGGTCGGCCCACGTTCTACTTGTTAGGGTTTCCTGAACCGCACTATATATTGCCTTGCACTACCGTGCGCCGTCACACACCGAACCAATCTAGGTTTTGCCAATCTCGTGCCTTGCGCCGCCACCGTAGTCTACTCCATCCCGTGCGCCGGCGTGCACCGGCGAACGGGACAGCAGGTCTCCGGAACCACTTGTCCTTGTGATCCTGTACGGGAGAGGGCGAATAAGGTTTTTGGGAAGCCCCGCGCGACTGCTTTCAAGTTCTTCATCACGGCTCGACTTCCTGGACGATCTCCGGGTCCGCGGGCGACTCGTCTCCAACGTCGTCTTCTTCGAGCTGCTACCGTCGCCGCTCAAGCTGCTGCCGTCGCTGCTCCAACGACTACTTCATCTACAATTGTTCGGTACGTTCGTCACGTTCCGATGGCTGTGTTCGTAGATGTCTTGCTGCTGTTCATGTTAATTAATACGTCTAGTATTTTCGAGATTAACATGTTAGTAGCTCTTGCGATCATGTTTATATTCTGGAATTAATCATGGAAATTATGCCTAATAATCCAACAATCCAAAAACCTTATATTTGTTATAGGCAATTTCCTGAGTTAAACATGGGACATCTATCTGATGCGCTGAGGCCGGACAAGTTTACCGGTGTGGACTTTAAGAGATGGCAGTACAAGACCACACTGTGGTTGCGATCTCTGAAAGTGTTCGAGGCTAGTGAGGGTTTACCTGAAGGAACTATATCTGACGAGGATCAGAACAAGTTCAAGGAAACCAATACTGCCTTTGTGGGACTCGTTCTGAGTGCTCTTAGCAACAAGCTGTTTGATGTGTACATGCACATTACAGATGCCAAAGAGCTCTGGGAGGCACTGAACGCTAAGTTCGGTGTAGCAGATGCTGGCAGTGAACTGTACATCATGGAGAGCTTCCATGACTTCAGGATGGCTAACAACCGTTCTGTAGTCGAACAGGCTCATGAGATACAGTGCATTGCTAAGGAGCTTGAGCACGCTAAGTGTGCCTTACCTGACAAGTTTGTGGCTGGATGCATTATTGCAAAGTTGCCCTCTTCATGGAGGAACTTCGCCACAACTCTCAAACACAAGAGACAGGAGATATCGGTTGAAAACCTGATAGCGTCTCTTGATGTTGAGGAGAAGGCTCGGGCTAAGGACACTGCTGAGAGAGGTGGTGAAGGTCAGTCTAGCGCCAACATGGTGCAGAAGAACTTTCACCATGGCAAGAGCAAGGCAAAGAGCAAGCCTTCCTTCAACATGCCTACCAAGACTACTTCTTTCAAGAAGAAGAAGAAGATGCTGAACAAATCTGAGCTAAAGTGCTACACTTGTGGAGAGCCCGGACACTTCTCTGTGGACTGCCCAGATCGTGCAGACAAGAAAGGGAAGGCGCCAAAGCATGTCAACGTCGTGACCGCTAGCAATGCTGATGGGTACGGTAATTTACCGATTGTGCTTTCAGTATTTCAATCTCCATGTTGGTGGATTGATACGGGTGCTAATGTTCATGTATGTGCTGACATCTCTATGTTCACTTCTTATCAGGTCGCAGATTCAAGCGTCTTAATGGGGAATGGATCACATGCTTCTGTTCGTGGTGTTGGCACGGTAGATCTGAAGTTTACTTCGGGGAAGATCGTGCAGCTGAGGAACGTGCAGCAT
The DNA here is from genome assembly GCA_947311845.1 of Poa pratensis. Taxonomy (NCBI): domain Eukaryota; kingdom Viridiplantae; phylum Streptophyta; class Magnoliopsida; order Poales; family Poaceae; genus Poa; species Poa pratensis. The sequence continues at coordinate 2,962,299 of CAMZMU010000122.1, read as the reverse complement.
GTCCCTACTATGAACAAGAATCTCGTTAGCGGCTCCCTTCTATGCAGAGATGGGTTTAAATTAGTCTTGGAGTCCAATAAAGTAGTTGTGTCAAAGTTTGGACAATTTATTGGTAAAGGGTATGAGTGCGGAGGCTTGTTCCGCTTTTCATTATCGGATTTTTGTAATAAGTCAGTAAACCATATTTGTGGCAGTGTGGATTCGGATGCTAATGTTTGGCACTCTCGTTTATGTCATGTTAATTTTGGTTTAATGAGTAGACTTTCCAGTTTGAGTTTAATTCCTACTTTCACCATTGCCAAAGGTTCTAAGTGCCATAGCTGTGTGCAATCTAAGCAACCTCGAAAGCCTCACAAGGCAGCCGAGGAGAGAAACTTGGCACCTCTAGAACTCGTACATTCGGATCTATGTGAGATGAATGGCGTGTTGACAAAAGGTGATAAGAGATATTTCATGACTTTAATCGATGATGCTACTAGGTTCTGTTATGTATATTTGTTGCACACTAAAGATGAAGCTTTAGACTACTTTAAAATCTATAAAGCTGAAGTAGAAAATCAATTAGAGAGAAAGATCAAACGTCTTAGGTCAGATCGTGGTGGCGAGTATTTCTCCAACGTATTTGATGAATTCTGTGAGGAACATGGTATTATTCATGAGAGGACGCCTCCCTATTCGCCCCAATCAAACGGGGTTGCCGAGAGGAAAAACCGCACGCTGACCGACTTGGTGAACGCCATGTTGGACACTGCTGGTTTATCTAAGGCATGGTGGGGGGAGGCTTTGTTGACTTCGTGTCATGTCCTGAATAGAGTTCCTAACAAGGATAAAGAGAAGACACCTTACGAGGAGTGGTCTGGGAGAAAACCATCACTTTCTTATTTTCGTACTTGGGGATGTTTGGCGAAAGTCAATGTTCCAATTCCTAAGAAACGAAAACTTGGACCGAAGACAGTGGATTGTGTCTTTCTAGGTTATGCTCAGCGGAGCATTTGCTATAGATTTTTAGTGGTTAAATCTGAGATACCTGATATGCATGTTGATACTATTTTGGAATCTCGTGATGCAACATTTTTTGAGAACATGTTTCCTATGAAGGATATGCATAGCATTGCTAGAATTTCTTCTGAGATATTTGCTGAACCTAGTACATCTGTTGATCATTCTGAACAACCACATGTTGAGGAAGTCCTTGAGAAGGATGACAATGAATCAGCTCCCAAGAGGAGCAAGAGACAGAGGACTGAAAAATCCTTTGGTGATGATTTCATTGTGTACCTTGTGGACAATACTCCCACGTCCATTGCAGAGGCATTTGCATCTCCTGATGCTGATGACTGGAAAGAAGCTGTCCATAATGAGATGGACTCGATTCTTTCTAATGGAACTTGGGAATTATCTGAACGACCCTACGGCTGCAAACCTGTGGGTTGTAAGTGGGTGTTCAAGAAGAAGCTAAGGCCTGATGGTACTATTGAGAAGTACAAGGCACGGCTTGTGCCAAGGGCTACACCCAGCGTGAAGGCGAAGATTACTTTGACACCTATTCACCTGTTGCTCGACTCACCACCATTCGAGTACTACTTTCCCTGGCTGCCTCCTATGGTCTTATCGTTCATCAAATGGACGTAAAGACAGCTTTCCTTAACGGAGAGTTGGAAGAGGAAATCTATATGGATCAGCCTGATGGGTTTGTAGTAAAAGGTGAAGAGAGAAAGGTGTGCAAATTGTTAAAATCTTTGTATGGGCTGAAGCAAGCACCTAAGCAATGGCATGAGAAGTTTGACAGAACTTTAACTTCTGCAGGCTTTGCCATTAATGAGGCTGATAGGTGTGTATTATCGCCATGGTGGGGGCGATAGTGTTATATTATGCTTGTATGTTGATGACATACTATTTTCGGTACAAGCATGATAGTGATAAATGAGGTCAAGTCTTTTCTGTCAAAGAGCTTTGATATGAAAGATCTGGGACAAGCTGATGTGATCCTGAACATTAAGTGATTAGGGATGAGAGTGGGATTACGTTAACGCAATCACACTATGTTGAGAAGGTCTTGAGCCGCTTTGGTTATATAGACAGCAAGCCTTCTCCAACACCCTATGATCCCAGTGTGACACTCAGAAAGAACAAAAAGGAAACGAGAGATCAATTAAGATATTCTCAAGTGATCGGTTCACTCATGTACCTTGCGAGCGCGACGAGACCTGATATCTCTTTTGCTGTGAGCAAGTTGAGCAGGTTCATGTCTAACCCGGGTATTGATCATTGGCATGCACTTGAAAGGGTCATGCGCTATCTGAACGGTACAATGAGTTATGGGATTCACTATTCAGGGCACCCTGCGGTGCTTGAGGGATACTGTGATGCGAACTGGATCTCAGATGTTGATGAGCTCTACGCCACAAGTGGATATGCATTTATTCTTGGAGGTGGCGCAGTGTCATGGAGGTCTTGCAAACAGACCATTTTGACGAGGTCAACCATGGAAGCAGAACTTGCTGCTTTAGATACAGCTTCTGTTGAGGCAGAATGGCTGCGTGAGCTCTTGATGGACTTGCCGGTGGTTGAGAAACCATTACCGGCCATCCTTATGAACTGTGACAACCAAACGGTTATCATGAAAGTGAACAGTGCTAAGGATAATGCGAAGTCATCAAGACACGTCAAAGACGCTTGAAGTCTGTCAGGAAAATGAGAAACTCCGGAGTAATAACTGTTAGTTATATTCAAACAGACAAAAACCTGGCAGATCCCTTTACGAAGGGACTATCACGTAATGTGATAGATAGTGCATCGAGGGAGATGGGGTTGAGACCCGTGAGCGTGGTAACCCAACCTATGTGATCGGAGATCCCGTGAATTAGGACCTGGGAAGAACAAGCTAGTGGTTTAACTGAGGAGAGTTATTTTGTAACCCTCTCCGTGGGAAGATGCATAACTCTCACATTCTGTAAGGCAGGTTGGCAATATGCCTTAATGTGTTTCTGTTGGCTATTCGTAGCAAAGGTGCTATCCTACAGAGCGACCTTGAAAGAACACACCTATATGAGTCCGACTGTTAAACGTCGCAGTCTATGAGATTTGGGTGATCTCTAGTAAGCTCATGAAGAGACCAGGGAGTATGACGGATATGCTCCACCCGCGGGGTAGGCTATGATACGTCTCAAACGTATCTATAATTTTTGATGTTCCATGCTTGTTTTATACCAATTGCTACATGTTTTGCATCTACTTTATATCACTTTTATACATTTTTGGGACTAACCTATTAACAAGATGCCGAAGTGCCAGTTCCTGTTTTCTGCTGTTTTTGTATTCCAGAAAAGCTAGTCTGGAAATATTCTCGGAATTGGACGAAACTACACGGGAGTCCCTATTTTACCAGAACTCATCTGACGGACCAAAGAGGCGACAGAGAGGAGCCACGTGGGCCCCACACGTGGCCAGGGCGCGGGCCCCCCTTCTGCCGCGCCCTGGGGTGGTGTGGGCCCCACAGGCCTCTCCAGCCGCCGCCCTTTCGCCTACTTATTCCCCCCGACGCGAAAACTCTAAGTGCCTGAGCAAATATCCACGAAAAGTTCCAGAGACGCCGCCGTCGTCAACCCTAGCTCGGGAGGGTTCAGAACCTCTTCCCGGCACCCTGCCGGAGAGGGGAATCGTCACCGGAGGCTTCTACATCGCCATGCCTGCCTCCGGAGTGATGCGTGAGTAGTTCATCCTTGGACTACGGGTCCATAGCAGTAGCTAGATGGTTGTCTCTCCACTTTGTGCCATCATGTTTAGATCTTGTGAGCTGCCCTACATGATCAAGATCATATTATTGTAATGCTACATGTTGTGTTTGCTAGGATCCGATGAATATTGAATATTATGTCAAGTTGATTATCAATCTATCTTATATGTTATTTAAGATCTTGCATGCTTTCCGTTACTCGTAGATGCTTTGGCCAAGTAGATGCTTGTAACTCCAAGAGAGAGTATTTATGCTAGATAGTGGGTTCATGTCTCCGTTTAACCTGGGACAGTGACAGAAAGTTCTAAGGTTGTGGATGTGTTGTTGCCACTAGGGATAACCTAACGATGCTATGTCCACGGACATATGTGTTTGTTTACATTACGCACTTTACTTAATGCAATTATCCGTTGCTTGCAACTTAATACCAATGGGGAACTCGGATGACAACCCGGCGGTGGATTATTAGTCATAGATGCTGTTGGATAACGATCTATGTATTATGTCGTAATGCCCAATTAAATATCATAGTAGTCAACATGTCATGTATATGCATTGTCATGCGCTCACTATTCGTCAATTGCCCAGCTGTAATTTGTTCACCCAACATGTTAGTTATCTTTTATGGAGAGACACCACTAGTGAACTGTGGACCCCGGTCCATTCTTTTACACTGATTAAACAACCACAAACTGCAAACTGTTCCTTTTTCATTCTCTGCAATTTAATACTCATTTTCCACGCCATACGCTTAATCCTTTGTTTTCAGCAAGCCAGTGAGATTGACAACCTCACTGTTTCGTGGGGCAAATTAGTTTGATTGTGTTGTGTGCAGATTCCACGTCAACAGTCCAGACTCCCATCAACAACACTATTTTCCGGCGCCGTTGACAACCTTCTGAAGAGTTGCTGCTCCTACTGGTTCAATAACCTTGGTTTCTTTCTGAGGGAAAACTTGCTGCTGACTACATCATACCTTCCTCTTGGGGTCTCCCAACGAACGTGTGTTTCACGTCATCAGGCAACTGGCAGCCACGTACTGGTTATGATTTTGAGTGAAGTCTATTGGCACCAAACTTGCAATTCAAGGTTCGTCCATTGTTCAAGTTGCTGATAGATGTAGCTTGAATCTCTAGGCGGAAGTTCAACTTAACAGTCTCTGCTGAAACACTGGTATATAAACAAGAAACGAGATTTGGCAAAATCTCTAAATGAGAATTTGATATCTAGTGGGGGATTGTTAGAATTTGGGCCCAATATGGGCAGCCCAAATAATCAAATCTGAAAATCTCAAATTGGCACATGTGCATGGTAGAATTTGGAGGTGCAAAGTGGTGCTAAATTTTAGTCCACATTGCTAGTTGGAGGAGACAAACACCACCTTATATACTGTTGTACCACTTGGTGTGCTAGTTGAGAATAGAAGGCTCTCTCGTGCGCACTCCTCCTCCTCCGCCGTCCGTCCGTCTCGTCTCGTCACGACACGCCGCGGGTTGCGGGAATGAGCCGAGCCGATGCCTATATTTTTGCTGTTCAGCAAAATCGAGTCGTGTTAGCATACAGCTTAGCCAATTCGGATCGCTACCGGATCATGGACAGCTGTAACCGACTCGAACGTGTGCGACGTGGCCGGCCCACGTTCTACCCGTTAGGGTTTCCTGAACCGCACTACATATTGCCTTGCACTACCGTGCGCCGTCACACACCGAACCAATATAGGTTTTGCCAATCTCGTGCCTTGCGTCGCCACCGTAGTCTACTCCATCCCGTGCGCCGGCGTGCACTGGCGAACGGGACAGCGGGTCTCCGGAACCATTTGTCCTGGTGATCCTGTATGGGAGAGGGCGAATAAGGTTTTTGGGAAACTCCCCGCGCGACTGCTTTCAAGTTCTTCATCACGGCTCGACTTCCTGGACGATCTCCGGGTCCTCGGGCGACTCGTCTCCAACGTCGTCTTCTTCGAGCTGCTACCGTCGCCGCTCAAGCTGCTGCCGTCGCTGCTCCAACGACTATTTCATCTACAATTGTTCGGTACGTTCGTCACGTTCCGATGGATGTGTCCGTAGATGTCTTGCTGCTGTTCATGTTAATTAATACGTCTAGTATTTTCGAGATTAACATGTTAGTAGCTCTTGTGATAATGCTTTATATTCTGGAATTAATCATGAAAATTATGCCTAATAATCCAACAAGACGTGGGCGACCTCTCCGCCGGCTGGCGACCTCTCCGCCGCTGATCGCCCATCGCACGGCGGACGTCGCCAAGACGTGGGCGACGGCACGTGAGAGGCCACGTGAAGTGGCCCCAGCTAGACGATGTTAACGTCCCTCAGGCGGCCATGGTATCGCCGGCGGTCAGTTTCGGTTGGTCGCCGTCGACGTACGTCGTTGTTGTTGTCATGGTGTTACGTTCGTGGTGGATAAGACTTGAAAGCATGCATCCACACTGTTCTCTTAGTTAAAGCTGGACAAAGACCATGAAAAGGATATGTAAATTGTTCGAACTACTGGTGGTTATCTACTGTCTGTAGTGGCCAGTGATTAATTCATCTGGTCTCTATTTTTCTTTCTGTAAATCATTTGGTCTCTCCTTCACAAGCATATTGGCACAGATAAGGAAAATTAGGTGCTTGCTTGATTAGCTGCACGAAAGGTACTGTTTCTTTATCTGGTATTTATTTATTTATTTTCGGAGAGAATTAAAAAAAGTACCAAGTACTATCTCAGTTCTGAAATATAAGATGTTTTACTTCTTTATAATTTGGATCTACCTAGACGCGTTTTAGTGTGTAGATTCACTCATTTCACTCTCTATGTAGTCCATATTAAAATATCTAAAACATCTTATAATTTGATTTGGAGGGAGTAGCTAGTATTTCATGATAGGTGCATCGCCGTCTCAAACCAGTCCAAGTTCATTATGTGATTTACAACCTTTGAGCACGTACAATTGGTATCACTTTCGATGTCTTTTGCACTACCGTGACGTCCCCAAATGGCCAAATAATTTGGAATATAAAATGTGAAAGATAAATATTGATTGTTTGAATTATTGGTGGCTAGCGCGTGGTAGTAAGCTAGTGGCCAGCGATTAATTCGTTTTATTGCTCTACTCTTTTTTGTTTGGAAATCACATGGTCTCTCTTTTACTGGTGTATACGGGTATACAGATATGGCAAATCTATTACTTCCTCTGTTATTATTTACTGAGTTTTTAACCTTAAAATTTTCAAAATTTGATCAAGTATATATAAAAATATCAACGTCTATAATATGAAAAGATATTTAATGAGTATTCTTATAGTTTAAATTTTATATTGTATGTTTTGTTATTTTTTGCTATAAATATGGTTAAAATTTATAAAGTTTAACTTTGACTAAATATAGAACACAATTTATAGTTTAAACTAATTCGCTGCGATTTACAGCCTCGATCACGACCAATGTCATGTCACTGTCGCTAGCTATCTTTTGCACTATGGTGACGCCCCAAATAATTGGCGCCGGCCGCTTGGTCGTCAGTGGCCGTTGATCCCAAAAGAGAGGCTTCAACTCAACCGGCCAAGTGTTGATCAGCATCACTCAGCCAGCCCATGCCTCCGACGAGCTAGCTAGAGATCGATAGGAGGAACGAAACATGTATATCCACGAAACAAACTAAATTCCGTATACCCAACGGCACGCTTCCCAGCAAATGCATATACTCCCTCCATTCACAAAAGGATGTCTCAACCTATCTCAAACATGTATGTATCTACACACTTAATCATGTTTGAGAATGATTGAGACATCATTTTGTGAACGGAGGGAGTACATACGTACGTGATACTGTATTTTCTTTTTCTGCCCTGCATCCAACGCATGCATGCAATAAATCCTGACAAATATATGGAAATACAGTTGTCGACAAGCTCGTATGATTTTGTATATATCTACTTATCTAGTAGTATTGCCCTTTAGGATATATAGGAAGAAAGAGTCGCTGAAGTTGAAGAGTTACGGCTCCCAAACCGTAAGCATCAATGCGTATATACCAAGTTGCATATACTGTTGTTCATGCTCAGTTGACTTGCTCGATCGCACTATTAATACGTGTACGTACAACCCCCTTCATCGTCCCATCTCAACACTCAAAAAAAAAAAAACCCTAGCTAGCTCTCTCTCTCTCTAGCTGCAGTGTACTTTAGCGGGGCGGGATGAGCTCTATCGGCATGATGGAGGCGAGGATGCCGCCGGGGTTCCGGTTCCACCCGAGGGACGAGGAGCTGGTGCTGGACTACCTCCTCCACAAGCTCACCGGCCGGCGAGCATACGGCGGCGTCGACATCGTCGACGTCGACCTCAACAAGTGCGAGCCATGGGAACTTCCAGGTGCCTACTTATTCCGGCCTACTTGCGACGTCGATCATATATGCACTACTGTTCGTACTTCGTAGCAACCTTTTCTTCATTCGATCGATCTGTAGCGCGTCGATAGGATCGAGCTCTGTTGCTTAATCCTGTTTGTGCATGAAACAAAAAACTGGGTGAGATTTTGCTTGTGAAAGAAAATTGATCGACTCGCTTATGCAACAGATCTTGATAAAAAAAGAGAAAATAAAAATATATTTGGCTTCGCCCGGGTTCGAACCGGAGACCTTCAGTGTGTTAGACTGACGTGATAACCAACTACACCACGAAACCTTGCTGATATAGCAATTTCAGTTAGTTTCTTGTATATTATCCAAAGTACAGATTGATTGATTCGTCTTAATTCTTCTCCAATGGATCCCAGAGGCGGCGTGCGTGGGCGGCAGGGAATGGTACTTCTTCAGCCTGCGTGATCGCAAGTACGCCACCGGCCAGCGTACCAACCGCGCCACCCGCTCCGGCTACTGGAAGGCCACCGGCAAGGACCGCCCGATCACTGCCGCCGGCGAGGCATCGGCGGCGGTTGTGGGGATGCGCAAGACGCTGGTCTTCTACCAGGGCAGGGCTCCCAAGGGGACGAGGACGGAGTGGGTCATGCACGAGTTCCGCCTGGAGGAACAAGAACACCACCACCAGCAGGGCCGCGCCGCCGCCGCCACGGCGAGGTGCCAGCTCAAGGTAGGATCACCATACCGTGCTCTTCTTGGATTCATTTGGTTTGTGTGACCCCCCGGCAGTGTTAGCACACGCCACTCTCATGCAGAAAATGCAAAATTGACAAGGAGAGAAGAGAACTTGTCTTTCCTTTTCTTTTCCTTTTTTTCAGCATGTATAAATTGCATAGTATTGTGGCTCCATATTACTACCTCATCTCCAGACTAGGCCACGTCTTGAAACAATGCAATTAACATTCTCTGATTTTTCCTCTCGACACAAAAAGAATCAGTTTTTTATATTTTTTTTGAAGCAAGATATTCCTATAGAAAACAACAGCCAGCGTTGCATCCATGTCCAAATGTTTATGTATGGAGTGTATTTTAGAATGGAGCGAGTACTGTTGATGTGTATTCCTCGCGTCAGCCCATTTATGTGTCATCAAAAGCGTTGCCGTCATCATGGATCTCAAGCTAGAATTTCGTATGATCTCAACTGTTTCTGTTGAATGAATGATCGTGTCCTTTCATGAAAAACATGCTACTCTGACTCAGAACGTACTTATTAGGAGTACGTGATAATTGTACAGCCTGCAAGTTGCCAAATTAGAGATTCAGGTCTACTCCAGAGTCCCTGTCACTGAAACGATCGTTCAAGAGTTTATGTCAGGGCGCTAAGCCGCTAACCAAAGAAAATTAGAGGGATTAATTTGACTTGCCGTTGCTCATTGTTTAGCACGAGCTTCAAGTTAAAAAAAATTCAGGTCCATAATTGCTATGCCTTAAAAATTGGTTTAACAAACGTAAGTCTTCTCATCCATAACCACTTCATATGAAAGGATTGACTGTTTAAGGAATATTTTTTCTGTCTCTCATGACTTACACTTAAAAATTTGAACTTGACACTTTTTTTGTGGTATAAAATACAGGAAGACTGGGTGCTATGCAGGGTGTTCTACAAGAGCAGAACAACCACCCCAAGGCCAGCATCTGAAGAAGCCTGCACCTTCCCCAGTGAGCTGGACCTTCTGGCCGCGCCACCGCTTGCGCCCCACATCGACGCCTACATCGCATTCGACAGCGGCATGATGGCCGCTGTCGAGCAAGTGTCCTACTTCGCCGGCTTACCGGTACTGCCATTGAAAGGATCGGTGAGCTTCGGGGACCTGTTGTGCTGGGACAACCCTGAGAAGAAGGCCATCAGGACAGCTCTGAGCAACATGTCCAGCAACAGCAATTCAAGGCTGGAGTTGCCCACGAACTGGAGCCAGGAGAATGGATTGTCACAGATGTGGACACCCCTCTGAATCTTGATATGAGTGATTATTATAGTGCTAGCCTGCTAAGTGCAGTGTGGTGGTGACTAGTAATTGGATGACATATTCTTTCTAATGGTATTGGAGTAGTATTGGACTATTAGTTAATGCAGTATCTGTTCTTAGGATTTGATGAAGTGTCTGTTAATTTACACCCAGTAAATTAGTCAATGGCTTGGTATAGCATTTGTGCATTTGTACATATGACTGCTAACAAATGCCCCTCTTTAGTTTTACTCTTTCTTTCTACTCTCCTAATGTATTTCTCACTTGTTGGGGATATACCTACTAGGGGTATCACCAGCATGGATCAATCCGGCTAGTCTAGGGTGGCCCGCAGTGGTGGTGAAGGCTTTGCCTGCCAGACGGCCCAGATAGCTGACGACCAAGGAAGGCGGATGCCGGCAAGGAGGAGGCCCAAGACTGAAGCCCATGAAGCCACCAAGACCAAGACGGAAGGCGGCAGACTTGTCGGCTAGGTTTAGGACTCTGTATACTTGCCGGATACGTAATCTCCTTGTAACCCTAGGTCCAGCCGCCTATATAAGCTGGACCTCGGGACGCCTTTAGGGCATCCAATCAACATACAACCAACTCATTGTAACCTGTATCACGGCTATTGCCTTATAGTGAGCTATAACCGCCGTGGAGCCTGAAGCTGGGTAAACTACCGTGTACAATCCCGACCTCGACGACGTCCACCTTCTTGCCCTACGTTCACCCTTGGCTAGCAGGACCCCGTCTCCTATCTCAAATGCCGATACGACGACAGTTGGCGCCCACTGTGGGGCCTAAGGCGTCAGGCGTCACGCTCCAGGCGGGAACCCTAGGCGGCATCGGCGAAACAATCGCCGCCGGCCGCGCTGTTCGCTATGGCGACAACCACTACATCAGCTGCGACGAGTCCTACATCCCCGCAGACGACTACATTGTCGGATGCGGAGTTGTGCCGTTTGGCGGCGTCTATGTATTCATCGGCCACACCTCTGAGGCGTATGGGTTGCCGCGAATTTATTCGCCATCCCACCCGCCCTACAATCAAGACGGATCTGGGTTTGCCTCCCCTGAGGAGTCCGCAGATTCAGATCTCCACTTTGTCGGCATGACGGGACTGGGATCCGACTCCCAGCCCAACAGTCAAGATCCCGAATCTATTCTTCCTGCCCTCCAGGATGATGCGATGTCGGATGCCGGATCTAGATCTACCGTTCACGTCAACGTAGATTCTGACTCCGAAGAAGATTCTGCAAGCATGTTTGAGCAACGGGTCAAGCAGTGTTTCGTTACACCTGAGCCACCACCTTCTGAGGCGGCTACGGGCTCCTCCGTCAACATGCAGCAGGTTTTGGTGGCGGATGTCACCGGTGCAGCCTCAGCGCAGGCGGCGGCAACTGACGCCGCCAATCTGGGGACCCCGGCAACCGATCCACTGTTTCCAGAGCCTCCTGGGGCTCCGAAGAAGAGGTTCTAGAGATAGGCGAGCCCAGCAAGATAGGGAACATGGCGGCCCTGGCAGAAGTTCTGCACACGCCGGTGACCGACAAAACCAACCCGGCTGATTTGGAGAAACTTCGAAACACCTTGGTGGAGCAAACTGAGTACCTCAAAAACAAGCAAGCAGAGGTCCAGGGCCTCCTCGACGAAGCCAAGGTGGAAAACGCCAAATAACCGCCAAGTTAGACCCCAAGCGCAATCTTTTCACCACCACTCCATTGCCCAAGCCGGCAGGACCTATGGCAGAGAAGAAAAGCAAGAAAGGCAGGGATCTGACAACTTCAAATCCCCTGCCCAAAAACTTGGTTTCGAGTGGGCTACAGCGCCGCAGCGTAAACATCATCCTCGCCACCCCTGTCCTCAACACTGCAGCCGCCTTAGACATCCTCAACAATGATGACTATGACAAGGACGAGAAGATTTACTACGCATCGATCCTTGCTCACAAAGCTCTAGAGCAGCAGGCCCGTGCTGATTCTCGCGCCGACATGGCGGACGCAAGGGGAGGAAAGTTGGAATCCAAATCCAACGCTTGCAAAGCTGCGGCCGGTGGCAACCCGAAGATCCATCCGGCTCCAGTAGCCACGGAAAAGGGAAGGACAAGGAGAAGGACCCACGCAAGTCACCACCTCCCAAAAGGCAGCGTGACGAGGCGTCCAGAACCGGCAACAGGCGCAAGGCCTCACCCCCTCCGCCTAGGCGGGACGAAGGCGGAAGCAGGGGCAGCAAGCAGCCGCCAAGGAGTGGCGGCAATCACGACAACGCCCGACCGCCAAGAGGAAGCTGGGACCGCACACAGTCCCCACCACCAGTGCCCAGGCACGAAGGTGGAAGCCGGGGCACAACAACGAGCCTAGGCACAGCCGGGCAGCGCAGGACGAGCCTAACGCCGACAGATCCGGCAAGCAGCTCAGTCCGCAAGACGCACGACATCGTCTCAACGACATTAAGGCTGGAAAGTAGGATGCCTACCTCGGACCTGAGTGCTTTGGCCCAGCCATCCGCAACGTCCAAGTACCCGAGATATGACATCAGTGTCAAAAACTCATCAAAGGTACAATGGAGCGGACAAGCCAAACTCATGGTTGTCGGACTACGCGCTGGCAGTTGAAATTGCCGGGGCAATGGCCTCGTCGCCGCACGCTTCCTTCCCCTCATGCTAGAGGGGACAGCCCGAAGCTGGATCGAAAACTTGCCGGAGAAAAGCATTCATAGTTGGCATGACATGGAAAAGGTGTTCACACAGCACTTCCAAGGCACGTACAAGCGACCCAATACATACACAGATTTGGTTCGTTGCGTGCAAAAGCCAGATGAAACAGCTACAAGCTTCTTGGCAAGGTGGATTCAGACGAAGGCAAGCTGCGAGAACGTAGACGACAATCAAGCAATCCATGCCTTCACCACAGGCCTCCTGAAGGGCTCAAGTCTCAGACATAAGCTCGTACGCATGCAGGTCAAGGATCTCGGAGTCATGCTCGAAGTAGCAGCCATGTACGCACAGGCGGATGATGATGCACGCGATGGAGATGGCGCACATGACATGGCGCCAAGCAGGCGAGCAAGTCACAAACGCAAGGCTCCCCAGGATGACAAAGCCGGACCGTCAAACGAGGTCGCCGCCGCATTCGAAGGCAAAGGCGGCAACCGCAAGTGGAAAGGAAAGGGTAAAGATGGCGGCTCCAGCAAGCAACGCCTGACATACGATCAGGCAAAAGCCTTGCCCTGCCCAATCCACGCGTCCTTAGGCAAAGTTAACCACACATTAGGGGAATGCCGGTTCATGGAGGACTTCAAGAAGGACCCCGAGGTTGGCTGGAAGTCAAAAAAGAGCAAAAAGGCTGAGAAGAAAAAGAAGGAAGATGATGATGGGGCAGTTTCCATTCCGAGGATGAGGAACCTAAGCTGGTGCGCAAAGAAAAGAAATACCCCAAGGTACATGGCCAATTGGTGTGCTTCTTAGGCACTCCTTCGGCAAAGGAAGAAAAGGCGGAGATGCGCGAGCTAAACGCCACAGTACCAGATGTTCCCCAGTATTTAGACTGGTCTGAGGAGCCAATAACTTGGGATAGAGATGATCACCCAGATCACGTACCTCACACCGGCAAATACGCCCTTGTCGTCGACCCAATTGTCGATAATTTCAGACTCACCAAGGTGTTGATGGATGGCGGCAGCAGCCTCAACATCATCTACGCGGACACGCTGAAGCGCATGAACTTGTCGGAAAGCCAGCTTGACTACAGCAAAGTCAAGTTTCATGGCATCGTTCCGGGAAAGGAGCCAAGTCAATGGGAAGCATCAAATTGGAGGTTACCTTCGGAACTGAGACAAACTACCGCTCGGAGTATCTCAGGTTTGAAGTAGCCCCTTCAAGAGTGCCTACCACGCCATCTTTGGACGGCCAGCTTTCGCCAAGTTCATGGCTCGGCCGTGTTACATCTACAACAAGTTGAAGATGCCGGGACCCAACGGTACAATCACCGTCAATGGCAACTTCAAGAAAGCAAAGGAGTGCGAGCGTGGCAACGCCGCCTTCGCTGAGGCAGTCCTCCATGCAGAGGAGTTAGCCATGTTGAAAAAGGAGCTTGATACGTCGCAGCTCCAAACTCTCCTACTTAAGTTAATGATTGCAATGTGTTAATGATTGCTATGTGATGCATGTAAAATGCATACATGAACTTTGCACTTTAATTGCTTATATTCCAATCATATTTGCATCATATAAGGGTTATATCAATGTTTTATAATGATTTTGGGAATACTTCATAGTTTTCCCATTTATTTGGAATTAACCCTGTTTTTCCAGAAAACGTCTTTTTTAGTGTTTCAGACTTTCCGGGAGCTTCGGGACTCCAAAAAGGGCAAGGTCAAAGAGCACGGTTCAGAATTTTCGAGACGAACGCAATGGGCTTAAATTGAAGACCAGAAGCCCAACAGGCTGGAAATGGGAGGGTCCCACGCGGCCTAAAGTACATGGCCGCGTGGGCCCAGCTCGTTTCCCCTCGGAGCTCCGTGCCGTCGATCTTTCTCCACCGACTCCGTCTTGACCTAAAAACGCCTATAAAAAAGGTCCCCTGGTTTCGCGAAAGAGGCGGCGGAGAAACACGAAACACACGAAACAGAAGACAGAAGGCTGCCGCCGGAGAAGATCGGAGGGGGGAAACGCTGCCGGAATCACCTCCGGAAGGCTCCTCCATCCCCCCTCCGGAGTCTCCATCAACACCAACGTCAAGACCAGCACCATCTCCATCACCATCTTCGTGATCCACTTCATCCCCTCATAGTTTGAGATTGTTCGAACCCTAGCTATTGTTTAAGTGCTATTCTACCTGTGTATGATTGGCTACTTGTCATTGTTCGAGGGTGAGATTATATTTTCAGATTGTGTTGTACCACTTATGCCACTGAATATCATCATGTTCGCACGTTGTGAGTAGTTCCCGTATGTTCCTGAGGGCATAGGATGAATTGGCAATGATTTATATATGACATGTGTTGGTATTTTGTCAAGAGTTTATCTTTTATGTGATTCTATGATGGTGTTGTGCGAACGTCGACTGCACAACACTTCACCTATATGGGCTCATAGGAGAACACCGTAGTATAATGAATTGAGGGAGACTTGGGAGGACATGTAAACCTGAGACCGAGTCATGAAGTTATATTATGAGGGTATTAGTATCGGGGACCTTAGAGTGTAATGCTATGGTGGGACTTTATGTCTTAATAATTCTTGTGCAGTCATTTACTTGGCCACATGATCCATCATAAGGGGTTGTAGTTTATTTATTTAGCTATACCTAATTATGGCTCCGTCCAAAGAAGATTAAAACTTGACAAGATATTCAACGTGTTGTTTAATAAATCTCTATGCCTAGCATATCCATGCCGCCCTCGGGAACGTTTGCCACATATAAGTTACACATCACTTGAGCTTGTCCTCTTGCCACATAAGAGGATTGGGCTTTCTCTCTTTGAGAGCTTTCACTTGCTACTATCTGTTATCTGCTTGCAACTATACAACCAAAAATACCAAAAACACTGCATCTTTTATTGTTTTATTTATCAATCTTACTAACCAATACCTTCAGCTCCTCGTGGGTTCGACAACCTTTTCTAATTGAAAGGTACTACAATTGATCTCCTGCACTTGGGAGTCATCAAGATACTTTTCTGGCGCCGTTGCCGGGGAGCGTAGCGCTATTGGTAAGAAGTTTGGTAAGGAAACTTGAAAGCTGTTTTATCTCATTGTTACTATGGCATTTATGAATCGTGCCTCGCTGCATCTTGCTCTATATGAAAGTGCTTATGCCACTACTGCAAAGGTGGTTGAAACTACTGTGTCTGAGGTACCTAAAGTGGGATTTAAAATTCCCACTGGTCATGTTAAAAGAGTTATGAAAAATCCATTCACAGGGGATGGAATTAAGTCTGCATGTGAACACATAGAAACAATTGATGAAATATGTGGTTTATTTAGGCTTCCTGGTATTTCTGATGATCAAATAAAAAGGAAGCTATTATATTTGTCTTTATCTGGTAATGCTCGTGATTGGTACATGTCTTTGGATGAAGAAGTGAAAACTGATTGGAGTATTTTGAGGGAGGTTTTTCTTAAATATTTTACTCCCAAAGAAAGTACTAATATTTTGCAGGAAGAAGATGATGAACACATAAGCTTGGAAGAGGAAGAATGTGAAGAAGAGGATAAAAACCTAAGCTTGGGGATGCCCATGCAATCTCAAGAAGATGCTGAAAAAGATGAACAACTGGAGAATGAAGAGTTGGATCCCCCAACTTCACCATCGACATATGATAGTAACACTCAAACTCAAAAACCTTTTGTTAGTAAACTTATTGATGATAATGAGGAGTGTTGCTTAAATGAGCTATATGATAATGCTTTAGATGATGATCCTATGCTTGTTGATAATCCTACACGTTTGGAAGTTGTTACTACTTTATGTGAGGATAAAAATGATATACTTGCTGTTTGTGACAATACTCTCACTCATGAGAGTCCTACATTGTTCCTGAATTCTCCTAATACACCATAGAGGAGAAGTTTGCTTATGTTGAGAAATACTTATGTGGTTTGCAATTATCTCTAATTCCAAATATTTGTTGCAGCCATGATATTGAACTTGATATTTATCTTAACAACTATTTTGAAAGAGGGAAGCATGCTAATGAATTCCAAATAAATTTAATGATCCTCTTATGTTCCCAAATTATCTAAGTTGGAAGATTATATTGGTTATATGGTTGAATACACTTCTACTACTTGCAACTATTATGAAAGAGGAGGTGATAAGAACCCTCTGTATCCTATTAATAATTATGGGCTGCAAGTAACTATTGTTAATATGCATTGGAAAACTTCTATTCATTGTGAATCATTCATATACAAAATGCCAATGCATAGAAAAAAGTTAGACTTCGTTGTTATTACGTTGGTGTTTTTTTTCTCTCAACCAGGTTTCAACTTGACTATTATTTTGATTGGTTTGAGAGCACCATGGGACCCTGGTATTATGCATGGAACACTTCCCAAGGAAGAGGGGAACATCATTCAAGCTCCCTCATGAGCTTCATCTTCGATAAACAACAAGTAAGAAGCCTAGCTATATGGCTATAAAGAAAGCGCTTTGCGGGAGGCAACCCGGTTATTTTTGTGTGTGATTTTTCTTTGTGTCCTCTTGCTGTAACAAGAGATTTTGTGTCTAGTTAGTTTCTGGAGTTTTTAATAAAGTGCCAAGTTTTACCCATTTTGGTCTTGAAAAGTTGCTTATAGCGTTCGGAGATTTTATTCCTGCACGAATCAGTGCACGGTATGATTTTTAATTCTTATTCCGTAACTCCGAATGAGCTCATATTTGAACTGTAGTTGCAACTTTTCATCCTCTGTATGCATGAATTTTTTCGGAATTTTTCGAGAAAGTTTGGTAGGGTAGAAAAATACGTTTTGCTGCTGCTGTTTTTCTGGACAGATTCTGTCCCATTTTGTTTGATGCATGCTTTGAGCTTTTAAGTTGAATCTTTTTGATCCAATTGAGTTTATGAGTAGGCATACAACATTATACACTTTCTGGACATTCATATGAATTTTTGTTCAAGGATTATATGCAGCAAGAACCTATTTGTTTATCACTATTAATGCACCCCACAGAAAAGAGATGGGAGAAACGGTGTTTTGAAGTTTTTTCACAGGGATTGGAGGAGATGCACCAAGAGCTATCCAAGGATGGTGAAGACCATAAGCTTGGGGATGTGAAGACAACCCCGCTGGACCTACACACTCTCGGTTTGCACACGTCCAACTTCTGTTTTTCGATCGAAACACTTTATCGCATAAACTTGGAGCGTCGTTTTTTGTTTTTGTTTGAGTCTTGAGAGACCACCACACTATCATTATATATGAGAGAGCTACTGGAAATATGGGTTGAAATATGTTGGATGCTTTTATAAGATTGGGAAAAGGGATGTTTGAGTTGATTTTTAATGATACATATAGTTGCATGATTCATGAGCTTGTTTATGAGTAATAGTTTGCAAATCTTTTTGAGAGCTATCACTTATTCATGTTTTGGTGCTGATTGTTATTTTACTTGGTTTAACATGGATTAGTTAGTTCTATGGACACTCATGCATGCATCTAGATGGTCAACTTTCTCCCTTTTGCTAGCCCAAAAACTCCAACAAGCAAAAACTTGTTTCCAACACCTTCAACCAAAGTTATTCCAGTGAGTCCACCATATCTACCTATAGCTTTATGCTATTCCGAGTATGTTCATCATGTATTTGTGTTATCTATACCTCTGAATGAAAATGATTATGTTATTGATTGCCATGGGAAAAGTTGGTTATATAGCTCTCACGAACTTGATGCACATTTACTATCATTGCATAAATAAAACATGACCCATTGTGATTAAGATTATGATGCTAGTGGCTTGATAAATGTTCGAGGTTGGGAGTTAGCCCATATGTGCTGTCACATGCAAAGCTTTCAACATGCTCCTTCATCTCATTTAGTTGATATCATGTACTTTTGTTTATGGATGCCTATCATGGTGAAATGAGGTGGAAATGAAGTAGTTTAAATGAGTTTGTATAAATGGTTAGAGAGACGCCTGGGCCGCTAATCTAAGCCATGCATTATTCATGGTGGAAATTTACTTACATGCTATGGTGAATTATCTATGATACACCTTACAATAAAAAGCTATTCCAATGGTAAATAAAAAGGGTGTTGAGTTTTTCATCTTGTTTGTTTGTCTTGTCATTTTGATATGGGCTTGTTCCATATCCTGGGACAAGAGGTACCCCAGTTGACGCTCTTGATGATACTATTATTACTTACAATGATATATAACTTGAACTTGCTTTGTTTCCTAAGTTGAGTAATCATGGTGTAGGTACTTGTATTCAAGGGGCATGAGACATCCAACCTTTACTTTGTCAAGCACACTACTCATATTTGCTCTCACATTAAACTTAATCATTCAAGATGCTATGATAGGGGAATGAGAGCTTGACACCAAGTATTACCACATTGCAATCATTAACTTAAGTAGAGAGTTTGGAGGTTAGATGAAACTTATGCATGCTTTACCTCTACTCACATATACATCTTTCCAAAGTGTCCACCTATCATATTCAGATTTTCATCATCACTCTATGACCAATGTAGGATGTCCATACTTATCATTATGCATACATGTGGTCCATACTACTATCTGTTATGTTACACTTTGTGAACTATCATGAACATCCTTGCATTGAATACTTGATATCACTTCATAAACTATTTGCATATTGCTACTCCTTTGAAGAATGAATCATTTGACTATATGTAGCAATAGTAATCATCTTTGATATTCATTGTTAAGTATTAAATTGCAAAGTCCATGTTAGTTTTATCATCTTCATACTCGAGGACGAGCATGGATTAAGCTTGGGGATGTTGATGCATGTAAAATGCATACATGAACTTTGCACTTTAATTGCTTATATTCCAATCATATTTGCATCATATAAGGGTTATATCAATGTTTTATAATGATTTTGGGAATACTTCATAGTTTTCCCATTTATTTGGAATTAACCCTGTTTTTCCAGAAAACGTCTTTTTTAGTGTTTCAGACTTTCCGGGAGCTTCGGGACTCCAAAAAGGGCAAGGTCAAAGAGCACGGTTCAGAATTTTCGAGACGAACGCAATGGGCTTAAATTGAAGACCAGAAGCCCAACAGGCTGGAAATGGGAGGGTCCCACGCGGCCTAAAGTACATGGCCGCGTGGGCCCAGCTCGTTTCCACCTCGGAGCTCCGTGGCCGTCGATCTTTCTCCACCGACTCCGTCTTGACCTAAAAACGCCTATAAAAAAGGTCCCCTGGCGTTTCGCGAAAGGAGGCGGCGGAGAAACACGAAACACACGAAACAGAAGACAGAAGGCTGCCGCCGGAGAAGATCGGAGGGGGGAAACGCTGCCGGAATCACCTCCGGAAGGCTCCTCCATCCCCCCTCCGGAGTCTCCATCAACACCAACGTCAAGACCAGCACCATCTCCATCACCATCTTCGTGATCCACTTCATCCCCCTCATAGTTTGAGATTGTTCGAACCCTAGCTATTGTTTAAGTGCTATTCTACCTGTGTATGATTGGCTACTTGTCATTGTTCGAGGGTGAGATTATATTTTCAGATTGTGTTGTACCACTTATGCCACTGAATATCATCATGTTCGCACGTTGTGAGTAGTTCCCGTATGTTCCTGAGGGCATAGGATGAATTGGCAATGATTTATATATGACATGTGTTGGTATTTTGTCAAGAGTTTATCTTTTATGTGATTCTATGATGGTGTTGTGCGAACGTCGACTGCACAACACTTCACCTATATGGGCTCATAGGAGAACACCGTAGTATAATGAATTGAGGGAGACTTGGGAGGACATGTAAACCTGAGACCGAGTCATGAAGTTATATTATGAGGGTATTAGTATCGGGGACCTTAGAGTGTAATGCTATGGTGGGACTTTATGTCTTAATAATTCTTGTGCAGTCATTTACTTGGCCACATGATCCATCATAAGGGGTTGTAGTTTATTTATTTAGCTATACCTAATTATGGCTCCGTCCAAAGAAGATTAAAACTTGACAAGATATTCAACGTGTTGTTTAATAAATCTCTATGCCTAGCATATCCATGCCGCCCTCGGGAACGTTTGCCACATATAAGTTACACATCACTTGAGCTTGTCCTTGCCACATAAGAGGATTGGGCTTTCTCTCTTTGAGAGCTTTCACTTGCTACTATCTGTTATCTGCTTGCAACTATACAACTGAAAATACCAAAAACACTTGCATCTTTTATTGTTTTATTTATCAATCTTACTAACCAATACCTTCAGCTCCTCGTGGGTTCGACAACCTTTTCTAATTGAAAGGTACTACAATTGATCTCCTGCACTTGGGAGCCATCACTATTGCAGCATGTGGATCCGGGTGTTCCTTGTAGAACTTGCGGATGTCAACCATGTTGGCAACCCGGGTCGCATAGCCTCGAACAGACCGCAGCACGTCCTGCATCACGATGGCTTGGTTGTTTTCGTCTTCGGTGGGGAAGTACTCGGTGACTTGATGAATATCAGCCTCCGGATACCACGCCGCCGTCATCGCCAATGCCAACTTGGCGCCGCCTCGTGCTGCTGATCGTAGCGTGCCGTCATGTTCGGTTGCCGCCTTCTCCAGCAAGTCCGGCAGGGCATCAAAGTTGATGGGATCGCCGTCCTCGCCAGGGTAGAACTTGGCGGCAAACGCTTTGCCCGCACCGACAATCTGGTTGACGATTTCGCCAACCTTCAAGATACGGGCAAGGCGCGGCGTCGTAGCCATGTCATCACCCAGATTAGCCGGCACTGCACAAATGCAAACAGTTACACACTGCAGCTTGAAATTTCAAGAGTGCAAAGTATCAAAGAAGGATGAAGGGTTAGAGACGTACCCAAGACATGCTCGTGGATGGCGTTGACCTCGTCCAGATGGTTCTCAAGTGTTTCCTGAGCTAGCTGGACTGCCTGTGACAGTTGTTCCTGCTGCGCTTTGGCATTCTTGTTCACCTGGTCGAGGTTGTTGCTCATAGCTTCAAGTTGTCCCGTCAACTTGCTAACCTCGGCGGCATGGGCCAGCTCCCGCTCATCCAGCTCCTTGGCATGATCCGCCTTCAGCTTTGCCACCAACTCAGCAAGATCTGCAGCTTCGTTCATCAAAGCTTGCATGTCAGTGGAGTTCTTGAGAATATCTTGCGCAGTGTTTAGTAATTCTACAAATAAAGAAAAAAGACGACTAAAATACTTGTCGGAAAAGCAAAAAGAAGTCGGACGAAATCCTTTTTGCGAGCCTCTTCCAAGCTCGCAATCTGGGCGTCCTTCATCTCCACGTCCTGCTGCAGTTGCTGGCATTCTTTGTTTTTCTTCTCTTGAGCACGGAACAGCTCAAGATTGGAAGCAAGAACGGCCTGCATGCACGAAAACAACGTTGCGGTTAGCACTATTAGTCAACGAGACCACTTTGCCGGCTAAAATTTTTTCAGCCGCCAAAGTGCTCGGGGCTGCGACTATAGTTTGCATTACCTCAAGTTGCCGTGCAGGGTCTCGTGGAGATCATCCATGTGCGCGTACCATTTACGGGTACCTTCGCGCATGGTCCTTAGCGTTTGCCGAGGGTCTTGTAACCCTTTGCCAGATTGGGAGCTCGGATGGGAGGATGATCCGCCATGGCAGCCGCCATCGTCATCCATCTCTTGCTTCATGGCAATAAATCGAGCGGCATCACTAGCCGAAGCTTCAGCCGTCTTGGAAAAGGTAGGTCCGGCAACTGACTTTTTGCCCGCCATCTTCTCCGTAGCCGCCTCTGAGGTACCAGCAGCTGTGTACGTTCCCTGGCATACAACCACGGGAACGCCAACTGTGGGCGTTGTCGGCGCAGCGGCTGGAGAAGAACGTGGTGGCTTGCCCCTACCGGCAGAAATCTTCAGGTTGGCGCGGAGCTTGGGCATGGCAGGCTTGCCCCTGTAAGCAGAAAAGTGCAAGTTTGTCAGTACAAACATATCAAAATGGCTAAGTCAGGGAAAGCAAAAGATTGCCTACCGCTTGAGTGGGATGTTCTCCCCAAGGTCTCATCCTCTGCATCAGCGGAGGTGGCCGCTTTCTTCCTCTTCTCCAAATCCTTGGTGGAGCCGCCTATTTTGCGCTTCTTCGACTTGCTGGCACCGGTGTCGTACCAGTTAGGAGCCAAGTCTTCATCCCCCAAGGTTTGCAGCTGAAAAGGAAAAAAGACAGAACGTTAATTCAGTACCCAGTGGACAAAGATGTCAAGGAAATGACAAAGTAGCTCTGGCTTACCACTGGGGCTGGGTTGTCATGGGTGAACATGGCGACGCCTTCAGCCGCCTTCACCGACAGAGGCTTCACAAGCTCTCTGAGCCGGTACTCTAGTGCATCTTGGTCAAGGGTGCTGTTGCCGGCGTCATCCGCCTTGTACTCACACATCTTCAGTGGGCGATGGCGGAGTGGCATTATCTTCCTCGGCACCCAGCAGATGACGGTGTCAACTCCGTCAAGTTGCGGAGCCTTCATCGTCTTCGTCAAGAACTCGATCCGCCTGACGGCAATTCGAAGCTCAGCCGACAAGCTGCTAAGCGGCACTTTTGCCGTCCAACAGGCCTTGTGGGTTGGCGGACCGTTGACAAAAACAGGCATCCCCTGTGTTGTGCCGGGTGTCGGGATGTCCTTGCAGTAGAAAAAGGTGCTGGTCCAGTGCTTCACCGACTCGATGTATGGGATCTTTGGGTACCAGTCGGGTTGGCGGCAGTTGAAGGTTACGCTACCGCAAGTTGCCAGATGGCCGCCTGGTATGGTTTGCCGGCGGCATAGGAAGCAGTACTTGAATAGCTCTATGGACGCGGCTATGCCTAAGTACCCTTCGCACAAAGCCTGAAAGCCGGCTAGCACTAGAATACTGTTGGGCGCTATGTTGTGCGGCTGCAGCCCGTAGAAACTAAGCACCGCCAGAAAGAAGGCGGAAAGCGGCAAAGACATACCGCGGAGGCAGTGCGACGCCAACATGACGCGCTCGCCGTCTTGCGGGTCAGGGACTGCCTCGTCGCCTGGAACCCTCCAGGAGCATTCCGTCTTGGGCGGTATGTAGCCGCCTTCCTCCAGCTCCTTCAGATAAGCTGACGTCATAACTGACGGCAGCCAATACCTGGAGCCAAGGTCCGCCGTCTCCTCTTCATCCTCGGCGTCGTCGTCGGCGGCAGCTTCTGCTCCGCCGTGGCCTCAACGCTGGCCGCCGCTAGGGATGGGAGCGGGAAGGTGGGAGTGGACGTTGCAGGTGCCACCGGAGTTGGGGAAGAAGAGGAAACCTCACCCGCGGCCACGGTGGGGACAGGAAAGGTCTCCGGCGCGCTCGCGGGAACCGCCGCGGCCGCTGGCGCAGATCCAGATCCAGCCATGGTCGCCGAGGCCGCAGCCAGTGCCGCCGCCGCCGAATCTTGCTGAGAAGTGCTCGCCATTTGCCGTGGAGGCTCTGCTCGTGCTTGCCGGAGTTGAGTGCGGGGAGGTGGAGAGCTCGAGAAGCTGAGGAGGCCGCGGTGGATGCGAATGGGGAAGAAGCTCGACCCCGATGCGCCCTTTGGGTATTTATCTCCACACGTCAAGATCGTGCGCGAGATTGGGGGACGCACGATCTCCGCCACGTGCCCACGATTTGCACGTCGTGGCAACGGTGTCTGCGGCCTTCTCCCCGATTCTTGTGCGTAGTGGAGAAATAATCATGACACATGCCCAAGTCCAAACTGTCGTGGACTGCATGACGTCATCCGTCAACATTTGACGGGACTAGTCAAATGACAAGACTGGTGCCGGGAAGATTCCTGACAGCGGTCAGGCCGTCTTTCCCATGATGGCGGCAAATCATCCGACTACGTTAGGCGGATCGCCGCTTATTTTCAACTTTGGAATGCTTCAAGCTCTTCAGCCGCTTACAAGACAAGACGGACGTTGCCGACAAAAGAAGGCGGCGCCTGAAGAACTCGAACCCTTCCAGGGGCTAATGTTGGGGATATACCTACTAGGGGTATCACCAGCATGGATCAATCCGGCTAGTCCAGGGTGGCCCGCAGTGGTGGTGAAGGCTTTGCCTGCCAGGCGGCCCAGATAGCTGACGACCAAGGAAGGCGGATGCCGGCAAGGAGGAGGCCCAAGACTGAAGCCCATGAAGCCACCAAGACCAAGACGGAAGGCGGCAGACTTGCCGGCTAGGTTTAGGACTCTGTATACTTGCCGGATACGTAATCTCCTTGTAACCCTAGGTCTAGCCGCCTATATAAGCTGGACCTTGGGACGCCTTTAGGGCATCCAATCAACATACAACCAATTCATTGTAACCTGTATCACGGTTATTGTCTTATAGTGAGTTATAGCAGCACGTAGGGTTCCGCCACCGCCGTGGAGCCTGAAGCTGGGTAAACTGCCGTGTACAATCCCGACCTCGACGACGTCCACCTTCTTGCCCTACGTTCACCCTCGGCTAGCAGGACCCCGTCTCCTATCTCAAATGCCGATACGACGACATCACTGGAAGACAATATGTGGATAATCCCTTTCATTTACATTGTAGGCCATGTGTGCAAAATAATACAGATTTCACTTCAGTGACTAAGGCGTTCCAAATTTCTCACTGATCACAAAACAAACCTCGTATTGATTATTACCTCGGATCACCTGACAGCATAGTTCGGTTGGAGTTGTATCCGCTTGCGGTTATCGGCATCTTGTAAACAAATAGGTTCTCGCTTTCAAGCGAGAATTGATGCATCGAGCGAGATGAACATGTCTCCTCATCTTTCTGCAACGAGGTTAGAGATTTATATATAAACTTCAAAATATGGAGTAATCAAAAGTGTCTTATCTGAATTTTCCTCTCGACGCAATTAACCTTATCTGAATTTTCCTCTCGATGCAAGATATTCCTATAGATAACAAGAGCCAACGATTGCATCTACTGTTTCCTATAGGAATGTCTAAAAGGTCATGTGCATATTTTAGAATGGAGCGAGTACAGTTGATATGTATTCCTCTGCGTTAGCTCATTTATTTGTCATCAAACGCGGTTGCGTTATCATGGATCTCAAGCGAGAATTTCGTATGATCTCAACTGATTCTGTTGAATGAATGATCGTCTCCTTCATGAAAAACATGCTACTCTGACTCTGAACGTACTTATTACGTGATAATTGTACAGCCAAAAAGTTGCCGAATTAGAGATTCAGGTCTACTCCAGAGTCCCTGTCACTGAAATGCTCGTTCAAGTGATTATGTCAGGGCACTAACTAAAGGAGATTATGGGGACTAATTTGACTCACCGGCGCTCATTGTTTAGCCCAAGCTGCAACTTAAAATATTATTAAGGTCCATGTAATTGCTATGCCTTAAAGTTAAATAATTCCCAGAATTGGTTAAGAAACGTAAGTCTTCTCAGCCATAACCACTTCACATGAAAGTATTGACAGTTTAAGGAATATTTTTTTCAGTTTCAGTTATTACATATGAACTTGCACTTAACCATATGAACTTGGCACCTTTTTTATGGTAAAATACAGGAAGACTGGGTGCTATGCAGTGTTCTACAAGAGCAGAACAACCACCCCAAGGCCAGCATCTGAAGAAGCCTGCACCTTCCCCACTGAGCTGGACCTTCCGGCCGCGCCACCGCTTGCGCCCCTCATCAACGCCTACATCGCATTCGACAGCGGCATCTCGAGCAAGTGCCCTGCTTCTCCGGCTTGCCGGCACTACCATTGAAAAGATCGGTGAGCTTCGGAGACCTGTTGTGCTGGGACAACCCTGAGAAGAAGGCCATCAGGACAGTTCTGAGCAACATGTCCAGCAACAGCAATTCAAGGCTGGAGTTGCCCACAAACTGGAACCAGGAGAATGGATTGACACAGATGTGGACACCCCTCTGAATCTTGATATGTGTGATTATTATGATGCTAGCCTGCTAAGTGCAGTGTGGCGGTGAATAGTAATTAGATGACATATTCTTTCTAATGGTATTGAAGTAGTATTGGACTATTGGTTAATCCAGCATCTGTACTTAGGATTTGATGAAGTGTGTGTTAATTTACACCCAGTAGATTAGTCAAATGGCTTGGTATAGCTGTACATATGAGTGCTATGAAATGCCCTCTTTAGTTAACTCTTTCTTTCTACTCTCCAAATGTACTTCTCACTGAAAGCCAATGTGTGGAAAATCCCTGTAAACTGTTCCCTTTCATTTAAATTTTAGGACATGTGTGCAAAATACTACAGAACTAACTTCAGGACCAAGGCGTTCCAAATTTCTCACTGAACGCCAAACAAACCTCTTATAGATGACAATGAATGTCAACAACAATACCAGCAACAAGAAATACACCAAAGAGTTCATCACATTGACTGAAATCTAGAACTTTATAATAGGGCCTCTTCGGAGTGGTGCTGAAAGAAAAGGTCGAGCTGGTAGCATAAATGACATGCAGAATGACAGGAAATTGCCTCACTAAGAGTTAAATAGGCACACCGGAGCTCCCACAATCAGCGTCGCTCGTTCCTGTTCTCCAAGACGAGTTATATTCAGTCACAGACTCACAGGCCAGTCTGAAATTGAATATGAGAAGTTTGGGTTTAAGCACCGAAACATACCTGAATCTTGGAACCAATCCTGAGTGCAGATGACAGCTTCCACCGTCTCATGACTCAGCTTTCGATTGAATAGATACACCCGATCGTCGGTTTCATCGAATGCTGATTCTTCACAGACCACAGGTCCAGATATTGCCAAGATATCGTGTGCGAGCGCAGCAAGTACTGGATATATGGAAGCATTGGCCTTCCACCATTTCAGGATATCAAAATGGCCATCCTGAGATAAGGTTTCCATGCTTAGATAGTTTACATCATTTGGAGGACACAGCTCTCCATCCAGGTACGCATGGAGCTCTCTCAAAGAATCATCATATGTTGCTTGTTCATGGTAATTCTGATCTGTGACATCTAATGGATCACTGCTATGAGTATTCATCTCCATGTCGTTGTCATTGTATCTACTCGTTGACCACGACGACAAGAGTATCGGAAAAACAGCTCATAAATCTTTCCCCGCACGTCAGAGATGTACATTTGAGCACCATTGCCATATGATTTTCTAAAGCAATGTTCAAGAAATCTCATCTTATATCTAGGATCTAGCACCACAGCCACAGATAGCCACAAATACAATTTTGTCCAATTTTTATCAAAAGTTTTCAACATGTCCTTGATGCCGAGAACATGCTCCATACGTATGTTTCCAGATGACTCCTGTAGAACTGTCCTCACACTCCAGAGTGCATGGAAATATGAATTGATAGCCGAATGAGAGCTGCAAAGTACTCTGATTGCGTGATAAATAGGCCTTACAACCATACAGAAACTTTCTACTGCTTGAAGTGACTCCAAAGATGGTTTGGACGGATACGACATGGAATCCATCTGCATAGGGTTTGGAAATGTCTTATTGAACTGCAACACGGCCTCCATTAGGTAGAAAGTCGAGTACCATCTTTTGGAACCGAAAGAGGGTCTGTGTAGGCACATCCTCGAAATAATTTGTTGATATTTTTCCTTCCGCAGTGGAGAGCATGTCATGTATGCAAACCATCTTGTACTTATCTCCCGCATGACGTCATTCGGCACAGAATAGATGAGATGATGAAGCACATGCACCGAACATGGCATATTTATTAACTTACATTTGGCAAGAAGATAGTTCTGCCCTGTAAGAATCTTTTCCAGGTTCAATATCATTGTATCCTCCACTGTCTCAGGCAACACAATTCCCAAAAGCTTATTCTCCAGACTATATTCCTCGACCGTTTGTTTTAATACACCATTGAGGTTAGTAGAATTCCCCCACAAAGTAGACGAATACCTGAAGTTTTGCCAATCGGCAAGATGGTGATGTAGTATTCAGGCTCGTCATCTCCAAGCTGTGAACAGAAACATCTGATGATTTTTCTATGCATCTTCCATTCTCTATCAAGAAAGTGCACCATCAAACAGATAAAAGTGTTCAATTCAAGATCCCATCTTCCAACAGACAAGAAAACTCCCCCGGGTGCGGATGATATGTTCTCCTTAAGTTTCAGCTTTTCATTCTGAAACATAGTGATAAACTCTTCTTCAGTGGCGATCCGCGATATCATGCTAGAAGAAGGATACATGCCAGCCAAAACGTGCCTAAAACCTGCATTGCTCATGATTGGAAACGGGCAAAGGTTTGAGATTGTAGTCCTAAACAGCTCTTCAAGAGCCTGTGGAGGTGCACAGTGTGGCTGATTCGTGGTGGTTCCAGGTCTATCAGGGCAGGTGTTCAGATGCCGGGACAAATGACTTGTTCCTCCTGAACTCTTTGCGCTAAGCTGGTTTCGACAATGTTTACACTCTGCGGTTTCACCATTTAACGATGGGATAAATTCCTTCCACACCTTGGACTTGAATCTTCGTTTTTTGCCAGCATGAACCGATGGATCGATTTGTGTAATTTGGCCACCTATGACTTCGGGTCTCTGCATCATAGGCCCATAGCCATGAAAAAGTGTTTGCCACTGAGGCAGTAATGCACCAATTGCAAAAGGTACCTATACAATAAAACCACATGAACATGCCCCTTAGAGAGTAGCTAAAAACATAACGGAATAAAACTGGACCATGAATTTCTAATAGAAAGTTTCAGTTTTTTAATCTTTTTTCCTGATAAGGTGGTCGTAGCCCCCGGCCGCTGCATCGATTGATGCATATGGCTTCCTCTTTATTCATCATTGCAAAGTATTCAAGGTGCGTACAATTTACAGATCACATAGAGTGGATACATGAATCAGCCATCTAAAAATAAAACACATAGAGCCCATAGAAATTAGCTGAATTCTAAGAGTGTGTATAGTTTTGTAATGTTCTATACAAATATAAATTATATTTGGCGAGTTGTACTCTCCAAATCACATATATAGTCCAAACACAATTTATCTTAAATGATAGTGTGGGGAAAGACATCATCCCGATTGATTCCTAAGTTACTCTAAACACAAATAAACAAAATCCGTAAGGTTTTTCTTTTTATTTTGCAAAAAATAGAGGACCTTGCCTCAACATCAACCAATGCACACAGCCATGTAACAGTCAGTCAGTCAGGTGTAAAGAAGAGTAAGCGGAAATCACCTGTCAGAGTCTACAAAGACTGAAATCGCTCCGCCAAACTCGGACGACACGGCCGCACCGTCTAGCCGGATCTCGCTGCGCCGCCGAACTCGGGAGACGTTGACGAGCCGTAGCCAGGTGTGAGAGCGCGCGAGACTTGTCAACCGCAGGCTCACCGGGTGCGGGTGCTGGGTCGTGATGGAGGTCGCCGCGCCGCCGGGCAGAGCTTGCTTGGTGGAGGTCCCCGCCCGAGAATGCTCGCTGACGGGGAAAGAGATGCTTAATTTGGTCTTCGTGGTAATCGATCGTCGATGCCATTAACCAAATATTTAGGATTTTGCTTGCCGGGGCGCAGCTGCATTCAACTTGTTCGTTTTTAATTAAGAAGCATCTTGAGCCTCCAGGTTGTCCCTCCGTTTTTTCGGTGCTTCCGGCCAGAGGCGGAGGTAAAATATATTTCGATTGGTTCACTGATTTAAGTAAGGCCTGTTTGGTTGAGCCGTGGCTTATCTGAAAGCAACTGTGAGCTGTGTGCTGTGGCAAAGCTGTGGGCCGTGTGCTGTAACAAAGTTGTAAAGCCATTTGGCAAATAGCCGTCTGAACTGTGGCTGTGAGGATAAATGTCTGATATACCCTCAACATATGAGATACCGTTTACTTATTGTTTAAGAATAATAATCATATTGGAGATTGATTTACATATATATAATCATGTCCTAGTTTTAATACATTATCTAGTTAATTAATTGATTGTTTTTTTTGAATGACTATACACTATTTACTTAATTATTTGAGCGGAGATATTATCTAGTTAATTAACATCAACACTGATCACTTTGGATAGCTGTGGGCTGTGTGCTACTTTCAAAGTGAACATACCACTGCTCGTATGTGTTCTAGTCATCAGTTACAAGTTTACAACATATATACATACTAGTAGATTTTTGACAAGCAAACAGCCGAGAAACTAGCTGGAAAGCTGATGCAGCCACGTTGGGGAGGAGGCGAACGGGGTCACCCTCGAGCTCCTGCAGCGGCCAGTCCTCGCGCTCGGCCGACAGCCATGCTCCAGCTGCCCCGGCCGGCCGTCGTGCACGAGCTGCCTCCTCGGCCGTTAGCAAGGAGGCGGAGAAGGTTGGCAGGGAGGCGAGGACAGAGGCGGCCGGCGGGGAACGGTGGGGATGGGGCACCGGCGGGGAAGGATCGGGGACGGGAGCGACCGGTGGGGAGCTCGTCGTCGACCAGGGCGGCGTCGGCGGCACCCTACCCTAACCTGCGAGAGAGAGCTAACGAGCGGGATGAGAGATTGGGAAACGGCCGCTCGATGGCTGGTGGTGGGTTAATAGTGTTAGCTTAAGGGGGCAAAGATGGAAACTAGCAGAAGCGGGCACAGCGAAAGCCGGAAAGCACCTCCGCGTGTGCTTTCCCCCGACGCTCGCTTTCGGGCGGCTTTGGTTGATAAGCGCGTTGGCTAGTTTTAGCGTTTGGTTGGGCTTACGGCTTATAAGCCAAGAAAGCCACCGCAAAAGCCCAACCAAACAAGGCCTAAGTGTAAGCAGCTTCACTCTCGAGTTGTGTGTTTTTAAAAGATTGAAAACCATCCCACAAACGTGTAAAAAAATACAATTTCAAATACTTTGTATTTTGAGATACACTAAAGTAAAAATGTATGAATCCGAGTATGCGTATTTTCTCAGATTTTGTCATTTTTGTGTAGCCCATAACACAAACTATTTAAAATTGATATTTGTACGTTTGTGGGATACACCATTGGCTACATCTTTGTCAGATTTTTTGTAACTCATAAATATGTTTTTTGATTTTTTTTTTAAACTAGCAGGAGCACCGGTGCTCATGATAATACGGTTTGACAGCTCACCGTTGATGAGGATACGAGTGGAGTATGTGGAGAAAAGCTCAGCCAGCATGTCAGGAATCCTTAAAACGACAGGAGCTTAAGCAAGAATTCTGTGAAGATAATGTCGAAAGCCTTCGTGGCAAGCTGGTCAGTTTTTTCGAGGGACTTCACCATTTGCTGCACATGATAGAAATTGTCTATGATTGATTTGTGCTTGATGAAGGCCCTCTGACAAGGTGATGCGAGGTCAGACATAATGGGTTGTAGGCGACTGGCGAAGATCTTCACGACGAGCTTTGTGAAGCCGTGAAAAGGTCTGATGGGACGGAAATCAGACAGTTTGCACGCTCCCTCAACTTTGGGAATGAGGACAAGAGTGGCCGAATTGAGCCCATGGAAGTTGTGAAAAATTTCATACCGCCACCATGAGATCATGTAGAAGAGCCCACAAAAATCCATCGGGCCTGATGCTTTATCTATTGCCATGTCACTCAAACGGGTTTTCGCCTCGTCCTCGACAACTCACACTGCTCATTACTGCATCATTTATAAGCAGACAACATGTGTGATAGAACCTTTGTCCGTGGGAGACTACGAGTGACATTCCAAATCTCTATCTCTTGCTCTCTCCGTTCCAAATTAATTGACTTTGTTTTGTCCAAATGTGGATGTATGTGTACTTGTTTAGTGTCTAGATACATTAATGTGTAATCAAATGTGTGTCAATTAAATCCGAACGGAGAGAGTAGAATGGAAGCTCGAGCGCCGCC
This sequence comes from Poa pratensis, assembly GCA_947311845.1. NCBI lineage: Eukaryota > Viridiplantae > Streptophyta > Magnoliopsida > Poales > Poaceae > Poa > Poa pratensis. The sequence goes on along the minus strand of CAMZMU010000122.1, from coordinate 2,929,780 downwards.
AATCCACTATCGGTAGCCCTAGTGCCTCCAAATTTAGAGCATGCTCACATGCCACTGGATTCCAACAAATCCACGAAGTGCTTTGTGGCTAATTCTCCTATCGCCGCTCTCTCCGTTGCCAATTTGTCCACTCGCCGCAAGTGGAAGATGTGGTTATGCTGCCTACAGCCTACTCGCATTGGCGTGGAGGTGGAAGAACGTTGTGTTGACATTTCCGTCTTGAAGCCAAGTGATCCGACATCCGAGAGGTGCCAGCCCAACACCTTTTTCTTTAACTAACACCGCTGCTCGCTGCTGGAATTCATTGTCATTGAGGCGACTATGATCCATTGCGTGGCCGAGATGCAATATCACCTCATTTTGGAGATATGTCTGATCACTCATCATCATTTATCTTGCATCCGATCAGGACAATCTACTAATTTGAGCACAAAAGGATAACACAAGTTCACATTTGTCACCAAGTAAATCTGAATATATTTACTTATTTTTACATTATCTTTACTATTAAATTGGAGTTCGTATGTTGGTACGTCGTCTGCCTTTCTGCCTCGACCTGCTTGATGGTCGCACGCGCCTCTCGCGAACACGCGCATGGGCCAAGCCCAACTAAACCCAACGAAACGTTTTCTTGTTGTTCCTGCTCTCGCTCAAAGCTCGTCCCGTGCGTACAGAAACCTAGGCGGCGGCGCTTGGAAGTGAGGCAACGACTCGAGGAAGGAGGCTTGCAGCGGTGGCTGGAGGCGAGGCTCACAGCGGTGGATGAGGAAGCGCGCGGCGGCAGATGATTTTGAAGAGCAAGCAGGCGGGCGGCGGCGGTAGCTGGAGGATCGGCCCTTGGATCTCCATGCACGTTGCTGCCAAGTGCCGACAGGAACCCATGCGCCAGCCCCTGTCTCTCCCCACATGTCTTCACCGGGAGGAACCCCATGCGCATCCTCTCTCCGGCGGATCCCCATCCCATCTCCTGCAGGAACGACCCCACGGGAGTCCATGGTGTTATTTTGATGTGTTCCAAATTCATATGAAGCTAAATGCTAACTTCGAAGCGAAACGGAGGCCCATCGCAGGAGGCTTGGGCCGTGACAGAAATTCTGGTTTGTTGTTTCTTAGTCAGCAAAATTACATTAAGACAGTTCTTCATCGTTTTAACATGCATGATGCAAAATCTGTTAGTACTCCTATTGCTCCTCACTTTAAATTGTCAGCTGAACAATGTCCTAATACGGATGAGGATTTTGATTACATGTCTAGAGTTCCCTATTCTAGTGATGTTGGTTCTTTAATGTATGCCATGGTTTGCTCACGTCCAGATTTATCATATGCTATGAGCTTGGTTAGTAGATATATGGCTAATCCTGATAAAAAATATTGGAAGGGTGTTCAGTGGATTTTCAGGTATCTTCGTGGCACATCCAATGGTTGCCTGAAGTTCGGCAAGACTGGTGAGGGACTCGCAGGCTATGTGGATTCAGATTTTGCTGCCGATTTGGATAAGGGGAGATCCCTCACAGGTTATGTGTTCATGCTTGGTGGTTGTGCCGTGAGTTGGAGGACAACGTTGCAATCCGTTGTTGCCCAGTCTACCACTGAAACAGAGTACATGGCTATTACTGAAGCATGTAAAGAATCGGTTTGGCTGAAAGGTTTGTTTGCTGAGCTTTGCTGAGCTTTGTGGAGATGATACTTGCATTAACCTGTTTTGTGACAGTCAGAGTGCTATTTACGTTACTAAGGATCAGATGTTTCATGAGAGAACAAAACACATTGACGTCAAATACCATTATGTGCATGATGTTGTTGCAAGAGAGAACTCCTTATTTTACACTGGCTTAAAATCAGCTTGCTTATTTGGCCCTGGTAAAAAAAATTCTTCCCTATTTGACATCTAGTTTTTATTTCTTTCCCTATGTGATACTACCGTCAACTCCGTTAGTCCATTCCGTTACTTTTGTTTTTATCGGACCAAATTACCCTTATCCTCGATTCATTTGAAAATCCTCTTCCCATGGGCTGATAGACATCATGTGGCGCGGCGGGGGTGCTGGTGTGTCGTGCCGGCCGAGGGACCCGATCTTGGATCTCATCTTCATCCTCTTCCCGGCCCAGCTCGACGCCTACCATGACGGGGCCATCCTGATCGACACCGCGCGCCGGCACATGGAGCTGGACGCCGCCGTGGAGATCTCCGGCGAGGCCGTGTGCTGGCCAAGAGTTTCCCCGTCCGCATCAACAGCCGGATCGCAGCTTCCTCCTAGCGCATTGGAAGGCTCCCCTAGTGTCGCCCCTTGCCTCTCTATGCTCATGGTCGGAACCATGCGTGGTGCTTGCCCCTCGGCCCAACACGTCGTGCAGTCGTCGGCGAGGTCGGCCATGCGCGTGCGCAGTCGTCGGTGTGGTGCTCGTGTACGAGCGCGTTGGCCACACGTGGAGGTAGGCGGCATGCGCGGCCTCAAGCCGTCGGAAGGCTTGCTCCTCGCGCGGGCTCTTCTGCTTCGGCAGTGTGGGTGGTGTTCACCTCATGCTCGTGGAACAACGGCGAGGCGGCGTGTGCACCGGTGCTCCTCCGAGCCGCGCGTCTCCGTGGAGGTTCTGAAGCACGCTGCACGCACACTAGACTGAGTGCCGGATGCATCAGCCGCAAAATGGGCTAGCTTTTGGTAGCGGTCTGCTTTTTTTTTTTTCCAAACTTTGGTATATTGATATGTAACTGGTGTTGTACACCTTTTTTCAGCACACCTTTTTTAAGTCATTTGGTGGGGGTAGAGACTATGCGTGGTTTTGCCTCCCCCCACATGGTCGCTCCGGAGGAATCTTGGTTGGGATTAATAACACCACTCTCTCGGTGCTTAATATAGTGGCTGGCGACTATTGTGCTAAATTGCAAATCAAATCAAAAAAGGATGGTTTTATGTGGGTACTTGTTGTTGTCTACGGTGCAGCACAAGACTCAAATAAATCTGAGTTTCTAGCAGAGTTAGTCAGAATCTGTGAAAATGAATCGCTGCCTATGTTGGTAGGGGGTGATTTTAACATTATTAGACGGATGGAAGAAAAAAATAATGACAATTTCAATGCGCGATGGCCTTTTATATTTAACGCTATCATTGAGAGTCTTAGCTTAAGGGAGCTGAGACTGTCCGGGAGACAATACACATGGGCCAGCAGGAGAGAAGTCCCGACATATTAGAAATTAGACAGGTTCCTTGCTAGCGTCGAGTGGGAACAAAAATTTCCTTTAGTCTCTGTTCATGCGCGGACCCGAACGGGGTCTGACCACACACCCTTGATTATCAACTCAGGGGAGCAGGCTCATGTTGGAAATAAATCTCACTTCTCTTTTGAATTATCATGGATGCGCCATGAGGGTTTTTATGATATGGTTCGGACAGAATGGAGGTCCGTTACTAGTGGGAAAACACCAATTGAAATTTGGCAAAATAAAATTAGGCATCTTAGACAATTCCTACGTGGATGGGCTAAGAATATGAGTGGTGAGTATAAAAAGAACAAAGATAAATTGCTGGCCCTCATTAACGAATTAGATATTAAGGCTGAATCGACGCTTCTAAGCGTGGCCGAAATGGAGGCCAAAAAAGAGGCAGAGAAATATTTGGGAAATTTGAGGAGGGATGAAGAAATAAAATGGGCGCAAAGAGCAAAGGTAAAACACATTAGAGAAGGAGGGGCTAATACAAAATACTTCCACTTAATTGCAAATGGCAAGCACCGGAAAAAAAGGATTTTCCAACTTGAACAAGACGAAGGAACTATTGTGGGAGAAGCTAATCTAAAAACTTTCATATCAGAATATTATAAGAAGCTTTTTGGGGCTGCGGACCCTAATTTTTTCTCCTTGGAGGAGTCTCGAACTGAGGACATGCCTCAGATCTCCGAGGAGGAGAATGACATCTTAACTTCTAACTTTACGGAGAAGGAAGTTTTCGATGCTATTTCTCAGATGGAACATAACAAAGCTCCAGGGCCAGACGGGTTCCCGGCGGAGTTTTATCAAAAAATTTGGGGGTTATCAAAACCGATTTGATGGCCTTGTTTACCCAACTTCAAGTTGGTCAATTACCTCTTTTCAAACTGAACTATGGGGTTATCACGTTACTGCCCAAAAAAGAAGACGCGAGTAGAATAGAGCAATATCGGCCTATTTGTCTTCTTAATGTCAGTTTTAAAATATTTACCAAAGTCGGTACTAATAGAGTAACATCTGTATCTCACAAAGTGGTACGTCCATCTCAATCAGCTTTTATGCCAGGGAGAAATATTTTAGAGGGGGTGGTGGTGTTACATGAAACCATCCATGAACTTCAGCGGAAAAAGATGGATGGGGTGCTATTCAAAATCGATTTTGAAAAAGCATATGACAAAGTAAATTGGGCTTTCCTGCAACAAACGCTACGCATGAAAGGATTCTCGCCTAAGTGGTGTGAATGGATAGCTAGGTTTGTTCAAGGCGGGAGTGTGGGAGTGAGGGTTAATGACGACATTGGCCACTATTTCCAAACACTAAAGGGATTACGACAAGGAGACCCACTATCCCCTATCCTGTTTAATTTAGTAGCGGACATGCTAGCCATTTTAATTGCACGTGCAAAAGAGGATGGACAAGTTGGTGGTCTCATTCCCCACCTTGTTGAGGGGGGTGTTTCAATTCTTCAATATGCGGATGACACCATTTTATTTTTTGAACACGACTTAGCGAAAGCAGTGAACATGAAATTAATCCTATCCTTCTTTGAACAACTCTCGGGTCTCAAGATCAATTTTCATAAAAGCGAGATTTACTGTTTTGGAAAAGCAAAAGAAAGGCAAGTTGAATACCAAAATATTTTCGGATGTGAAAGTGGTGCACTTCCGTTTAAATATCTAGGTATTCCAATTCATTACCGAAGACTTTTGAATAAAGAATGGAAATCAGCCGAGGATAGGTTCGAAAAGAAACTAGGTGCTTGGGTAGGCAAAATGCTCTCATACGGAGATCGTTTAGTCCTTATAAATTCAGTTTTAACTAGCTTACCTATGTTTCTGCTATCTTTTTTTGAGATTCCGGTAGGGGTCCGAAAGCGTTTGGATTTCTATCGATCTCGGTTCTTTTGGCAAAGTGATCAAACAAAGAGAAAATATAGGCTCACAAAATGGAACATTATTTGTAGACCCAAAGACCAAGGCGGATTGGGAATTGAGGTTCTACAAATTAAAAACAAAAGCCTATTAGCCAAATGGTTATTTAAAATACTCACACAAGAAGGGGTTTGGCAAGAATTATTGTGTAATAAGTATTTGAGGGGAAAGACACTATCTCAAGTTCAAGCCAAACCAACAGACTCTCCCTTTTGGAAAGGAATTATGGGGGTTAAACATGATTTTTTTGCCAATGGTTCGTTTGTAGTGGGAAATGGTTTACAAACTAGATTTTGGGAAGACACTTGGTTAGGCGAAACACCATTGGCTTCTCAATACCCGAGTTTATATAACATTGCGCGACATAGAGGCGTCTTAGTTGCACATGTGCTGAACTCGGCTCCAATTAACCTTCAGTTTCGCCGGGCCATAATAGGTGACAAACGAGTTGCGTGGCTGCACCTAGTAGGCCGGTTGATCCATGTAACCATTTCAGATCAGGAGGACAAATTTAAGTGGAGATTGACAACAAGCGGGTCTTTCTCCGTTAAATCAATGTACGCAGATTATATGAATGGACATACTAGATACTTACAAAAATATTTGTGGAAACTTCGAATCCCTCTAAAGATAAAGATTTTCCTATGGTTTCTTAATAAAAAGGTGCTGCTTACTAAAGATAACTTGGCAAAACGAAGATGGACGGGGTGTAAAAAGTGTGTATTCTGCGATACAGAAGAGTCTGTAGAACACTTGTTCATATCCTGTCAATTAGCTAAAAACATTTGGCGCCTAATTCATTTCACTTTTAATATTACACCTCCAACCAGTATTTCTAATTTGTTTGGAAATTGGTTGAACGGTACAGATAAAGACACTAAGGCTAGAATATGCATCGGGGTGTCGACCTGTCTTTGGGTGATTTGGAATTGCCGGAATGATATTGTCTTTAATAAGGTTCAAAATCCACATTTTATGCAGGTTGTACTCAAGGCTACCCACTGGATCCAATCGTGGTCACTTCTCCTACCAGAAGCCCAGCGGGTTCTTATGGATTTCGGATGTACTCGAATGATGGCGGTCGTTCGGGCTATCTTCTCCCGGAATGGGTGGCGTCATACTAGAAGAATTGATGGATAGACTGCTCATTTTTTTTGGCTTATCTATATTTTTACACTGTGTGATCAGTGAATTGATTTGTTGTAATAAGCCCGTACTTTGACGCTCCTATTAATAAAAACAAAAGCGGCCGTATGCATCATTTTGATGCAGAGGCTGGGGCGAGGCTTTCATTTCTAAAAAAAAAACTGGTGTTGTACACGGTATATGAGACGATGCATGGTCAATTTTAAAATCAGTTATGTGACATTTAAAATGTCCGGGGGGTATAAATTGATCGTTGAATCATGACAAGATATATCATGGTATTACTACTGTGCCTTTGTTCTATTTTTTGGTCAAATAATGCATCGGGGGCAAAAGCGTCTTCTTAGATCCCAGGTTAACACCGTCAATGCTCAAAATGTACTAGAATGTCATATAAGGAAACAATTTTACATCTAGTGTCAAATAGGGAAGAATTTTCTTATCAGGGCCAAATAAGGAAGCTGATTTTAAGCCAGTGTCAAATAAGGGTATGCAAGATAAGTACTCATGATAATCGTGTTGATATGATGACAAAGCCAGTTCCTGTTACTAAGTTCGAGGTTTGCTCGGGCTTAGTTGGTATCACTGTCTAGTCCAAGAGGCTATTTGGCGCCGAACGTGTTTTCTTTGTTGTTTCAGGGTGAAGTTCTCGTTAATGCTACAAGATGAAATTTGTCTCAAGGTGGAGTGTTATTTTGATGTGTTCCAAATTCATATGAAGATAAAAGGCTAACTTCGAAGCGAATCGGAGGCCCGTCGCCGGAGGCTTGGGCCGTAGTTGGACTGCAGCCGACTTAGGGTTTTGCCACCATATATACATCTTGTAAGCCGCCGTTTTGGGATAAGTCGCACGTTGTAAATCCCGGCGTTTGTAACCTCCATTGTTGGCTGGCACCCGTGATTTTTTCTCCTCCATTGTTGGAAGAGTTTTCCACGTTAAATCTCGTGTCCCCGTTGATTTGATCTTTCCGCTCTTCATCGTTTTGTTGATATCGTTTATAACACATGGGCCGCCGCTCCGGTAGTTCACAGTTTCACACTGGCTGCCACGGGAGTGGCAGTTCACACGGGCCCTCCATCTAGCCACGGGAGTGGCAGATACAAGTTGTATGCTCTATTATGTTGAGCTCGGGATCTGATATTCTGATGCCCGTGTCTAGATGGATTAGAAGCTTTTTCTCTGTTTTTTACGACTAAGCGGGTTGCTCCGCTCCCAGGCGCCATGGCCCGAGCCCGGAGCCCATCCACCACTGCTGCATAGCCATGCGGGACGGCAGCGCTCCATGTCCTCTCAGCTGAACGAGGTTTTTTTTTCGCGGGTATGCTGAACGAGGTTGGTTTCCCCCGGCCGTGATCCTATGCCACTCATAGCTCCTTGCTACTGCCTCGCTCTCTCTGTTTCAGATAGCAGCAAGAAAAACATACAGGAATAGAGGTCAATGAAGATGCCCCACATGCAGGGAGTCAATCAGCGTGGAGGTAAAAGAGAGTGGAATCCAAGGATTGCAAGAAACTGAGAACCACCCCATATATCGCTTCAAAGTTCCTTGGTCAAGGTATGACACAACCACGTTGTCTCTAACCACCACCACCCTAATCCTGAGCTGCCGCTGTGTGCTAATCCTTAGCTTTTGTTGGATTTCGAGGAGGAACATAGGGCATTTTTACAAAAACTTGTATTCAGTTTAACGTCTCTTGCTGATGGTTGGCAATGGCATGGAAAAAGTTTTCCATTTATCTCAGATCAAGAGAAATCCGTACAGTGTCGGTTAAGATATGTAACTCAATTTAATTTGATGGTGTTTTTGTCACCAATAGAAATGCCAATCTGTATCAGTAAATAACTGAACTTTGTTTTCCATTGTGTACACTGAATTGTTTTATTTTGCATTTGTGTGAGCTGTGTGCACTTTTGCATCTCAATGTCCATATTTTAGAAACCGGAGTCATGGAGGCTGAATTGCCAAACCACCTTACGAATTAAGAAGAACTCTGTCAATGCATGCGGCGCTATTTTAGGCCATGTTAATGAACAGTGGGCTTTTGAAAGTATTGTATTTTGTGCAGGTTGTCATCTAGCGGTTGCCCCAGTGTAGGAAATAATTGCACAACCTGCACATTTTTTGTACTAACAGCCTATGATCCTCGGTGAAAAAGAGTATAACAGTTTCATGAACCTACTGCTATGCAAGTGTTGAGTACAGATTTCTTGCCTTGTTGGCATGTGCACAAGTTCACTAAGTTGTCTTGCGCATTCTGCGTGTCACAATAATAATTTCAAATTTGGTAGCCACATGGAAAGTGTTAGCTTTGAAATTCAATTTAGGTTTATTTGATACCATAGTCGGATCATCAAAAAATAGTTTTGAACATCCAATTTTCTAAAATTTTACACATCACCCAAGTTTTGCTGCACTTAAGCCTTTCAGTAATTTTTGTTTTAGATGTTGTCAAGCAATAGTGCTATTTTTGCGTACTTTAAAGGGCACAATGCATTAGAGATACTGAAAAATAGCATCAAAGAATATATTTTTGGATCAACATGAGAAGGCGACATGGTAACATGGAAATAAATAGATCATGATGAGAAAAAACAATGCAAGGCGTATTGTTTTCAGGAGCTATATTTTACTTCTCTCTTTGTATCAATTTCCTGGTATTTCCAGGTATTTATTGCATCTTCCTTTGGCTGATTATGCTGATGCTAAAGGGTCTTGAAGAGCTTCAAGTAGATGTTATTGCTAGACTACGTATGGGGATTAGGACATTCGATCTGGAGTAGCCCAAGATAATCGAGAAACATTTTTTCTTTTCTATTGTTATTGTGGAACTTAAATCCAATCAATATGCAGTGTATCATGAGCCACTTTTCACATATACTTCCATTTTTGTATGAATATTCAGTTGTGTGTTTCCCCAACAATTGCTCCGTGTGATCAGCCTACTGAGAGTGAGGATGTTATGTTTCTTATTTTCTTCTCTACTTTGTGGTTTCTTTCCGCTCTGTTAGGCTTTTTTGCAGTTAGTCCTGATATTGATTTATTCTACTGAATCGGCTTCCGCAGTCCTGGACTCCTGGCTGACTCTTTTATTATCCTTTTTCCATAACTTAGCGGCATTCAGACAATGGCTACTTGATCTGTGCAATGGTGCAATACCTATGGACACAAGAGAAGGAGAAGCAAGTCCGTCTTAGATTTCTACACTATCTGACATGATTTTGATGCCTGTTGGTACTACAATTGATGCTATCTCAGTAATGCTTCACTGAAACAATATCTTTGTTTACATTATGAAAAAAAGCTTTCTGTTCCTTTATGTTTTATTATGCTAAATGCAGCAATGAGAACTTTAATATCCAATTTCACAAAATGATGAAAATTGGTCTAAGATGGGATTGCACTGTAGATATCCTCCCTGGTACTTGTCCTTCATGTTCTTCGCGTAATGCCCTTATTTGGGCTAGAAACAAAGGCCCAGCCATTTGGGAAGAAAAAGTGTTTTCTGTGTGTATTGTCAGAATAAATTCTAGGCCATCGATACATGTCAATTTTTTTATCCATTTTTAGTTTATCCATATCTATTTTGATGGCGGATCCAGATCTAAATTGGGAGAAACATAATATTTTGATATTGGAACTGATGAGCACAGTACCCCTCGCGTGAACACTTGCTAGACGATATTGTTGTACCCCTCCAGTGAAAACAAGCTAGAAGAGGCAAAAGGAATTGTTAGCACATAATATTGTCGGAAATGTTGATTAGTGGAATATAGGGTGTGACAATTAGGGTAGCTTCTGGAGTTGAACGGACTTTCTCTAAAGCGTCGAGATTGGAGGATGTGAGCGAAGGGGGAAGAGAGTGACTCGGTAAACACTGTATTTTACCATGTACCGATTTGACGTTACATAGAAAAAACTACTCCAATTGCATTGTACATTACAATCCTCATTTTATTCTTGTATTTCACGCTTACTAGCCGTAGCAACGCACGGGCATTCAGCTAGTGTACATAAGTACGCAGTCGCTACTAAGTAAATGAAATGACAAAAATACTCGAGCTTCTTATGGAAAAAGGTAGAAGATATGGTTTTTCTTGTAGCTTTGTTGGAAACAAAAAAGTTGAGCACTATGCATGTGAGTGATTGTCTCATTCCTATATGGATTTTATGCAATTTAGAGCCACATGAGTTAAATATTTCTTCGTTACTCGTTTTTCCCCTTTTATGTACATATTATCCCTCCAAATTTGACGCCTTCCAATTTTGACAAATATGCCGTAGCAACGCGTGGGTATCATCTAGTTAGGATTGCTTACGTTGCAAGAGTAGCATCAACGACATTGTTAGGTATTGCAGCCTTGTCTACATTCACCACTATATCATGCTTATATTTTTCTACATAAACATTTCAGACTGTGTTTGTCCGAAGGAAAGTTATGGAAAACAATTAGTCTACGAATTTTCCCAAGGCTCCCATCAGTCTTGGATCTTCTTTTTTTTGACATGGAACGCTCGTATTCCATTAAGGCACGACAAGATCGTCGGTCACCAGACGGGTTACAGCAGTTGGGCAGCTCATAGTCCACATCACACTATTATCAGGAGCTACGCCAACACCCAAAGCAGCTAACTCATGAGCTGGCCTATTACAACCCCTCGGGTAAACACCACACGTGCATCAATAAAGTTAACACAAATTTGGTACTTCAAATCCTTCACTAGGACACCAAGCGAGCTGAGATCATAAGCAGAGGATGTCATTGCAGTTTGCATATTCGCACAATCAGTTTCAAAAAGCACCCGGCCAACTCCCATTTGATCAGCGATTTGTATTGCATTTGCCAAGGCAACGGTCTCTGCATGGAAAGAATCTGTAATACCCTCAAGTTTGCCAGCTGCAGCAAAACATATATTAGATTCGGTATTTCTACAGATAGTTCCCCAGCCTCCTTTCTTTGTCTGAACATGAAACGATGCATCAACGTTTATTTTGTAAAAATCTGCAGGAGGCGGTGTCCATCTTTGTACTGACGGAGGAGGTGTTTGTTGTCTATTTCTCTTCAGATAGTGCTGCCATTCGTCAACATGTCTCCTAGCGCTGTACTGAAACTGTTGTGGTGAGTGGTGACATGCGTTGCTCACCATGATTACCTCGATTCCGTTCAGACCACCAGCTCCACATTAGTGCGACAGATAATAGCTTTTCCCTCTCATTCAGATTGAGAATTTCTTGCAGTACTTCCAGAGATGATTGGCATGGAAGTAACTTCAGCCGGACGTCCTCGAGAAGTAGTGCACGCCAACGCTGTTTGGCCTCTTTGCATTTCAGGAAGAATGAGTGATAGTCTTGGATCTTCGTTGGCAAAAGAAGTGACCTTGGGGAATGGGGATCTCTAAGATTGCTTTGCACGGTCTCCTCTCCTACTCCCACTACCACCCTTGTGCGCAAACCGTGAGGTGCGAGTCACCTTTACGCTATGATGATGAAGCACGCCGTCATGCCCGTGTTGCACCGTCGGCGGCTCCACAGCATCATACCGCCGGCCGACGCCGACCGTAACCCGATGGTGCCTCGGCCTCAAAGACCTCTCGAGATAAACCCTCCTCCGGTCGCCCGACCTCCATGCCAACGATCTTTGCCTAGCGACATCCTCCGATTCACTGTCGCTGGAACTTGAGTACCGGCCCTCCTCGATGTCGCGTCTTCTCCGTTTCCACCGTGCGCTCCTCATTTTGTGGTAGGCGATCGAGCAGCCATTGATACACGCCGAGAAGAAGCAGGAGATGAAGGAGCAGACGATCGTGCGGACCACGTGGCAGACGCAGGTGCAGAGGCCGAGCTTGTAAACGAGGTAGAAGAACAGCAGGACTGCATGTCGGAGGAAGGTGTGTCATGTGTAGTGTGAGCAGTAGGTGTGAATTAAGCAGACATGTATATATGCATATGTACGTGCCTTACCTAGGTAGAGGAGGAAGAGCATGGCGGCCGTCTTGGCGAGGCTTGCCACGCAGAAGTTGTCGACGTAGCAGACGACGTCCCACGTCGGACCGCAGGCCGAGCTGCGCGCGCGTGCGTCTAGTCAGGTTTGGGGAAACTGATGGAGAGATAGATATAGTAGGTGGTGGTGGAGATCTGGAGATATTACCTGCAGGACTTGCCGGAGAGGAAGTCGAGTGGTTTGGCGAGGATGTCGGCAATGACTTTGGTGAAGCCTGATATCAGAGAATCGATGATGTTACCCATGAATGAATCAAATTCCTCCCTGCTCCGTGGTTACTTTACCAGTGGAGTATGTGTATTTTGAGTGAATCTTTAGGTTGCCTCCGCGTAAATCTGTAAGCAATGTGATTTAGTAGTAGTCTTTTCGGAAGCGGCTTAAATTATTTACTGGGGAGAAAGCAGTAAAAGAGTATAATCAAAGAGGATTCAAAATCGCCATGTTTTTGCCTGAATCAGATTCATCAGATGAGAACCAACCAACCTTCTTTGCAGTGCAACCGCAAGTTGAACTGAAATAGAAGGATCTGCCGCAGGGATGGATTGCTGCTGTTGCAAATCCTAATCACATCGTCGAAGAGAAGAAACGGCCGGCCACACCATGTTACTGCGGGGAAGAGAAACTTGAGGATGGAATGCTAACCGCATCCTCCCTCTTCTCTTTTTCTTTTTTTCCCCCCCCTTTCTAACAGATATAGAAAAAACGGACACCTGTTAATTAAAAAAAACTTGCGTTCCACACCTAGACATCCACCAATCTGGATTTAGGGATGGATCTCCATAATCAAGACCGTCTCTTAATAACACTCGATCCATTCATCAATCTCTTCACAGCACAGGCATATGGTACTAGTACTAAGCATCTCACACGGTGGATGTTCCTCATTCCATATCTACCATCTCATACTTCAAACTAATTTAGGCCTGTTACCTTCTTCACCTACACTCCACTCTCTCTATACACACATTACGCTAGCCTGCATTACAGCACCAACATATATGTATCCCTACCACAAAATTACTCTCTACGTGTGCACATTCTCCAAAACCCCGTCACAAACTTGTACCACATCTACCACGCACGGCAGAGTCGAGCATGTACTCATTTCACTCTGTGTCCTCTCTCATCATGCAACGGACGGAAGCATTAGCTGACATCGTCGTCGCCATGCAGTATCGACTCAAGGAGGGCCTCTTCCTCCTCCTGCACAGCAACAACAACAACCAGAGTCCAACAGACCCCGAAAACAGCAATAATCAGTACACAATCTCATCAATAACCAACACTAAGGGGAAGCTAAGTAGGATCGCTGGCTGGGCTGGTGTACCACTAAAGCCGTGAATTCCGTCTCTTCGTCAATGGCGCTCACGATGTTGGGGTCGTCCATGAGATCCTGTTCAAAGACCACCGTGAGTAAGCAAGTGTTTTCCCGTGGTTCAAAATGCAAAGTGCCTCGGCATTGCGCTGCCAATGACGAAAATGTTGTTCAGCTTATATATGAATGAATGCTGACAGTGCTTACATCTTCAGCGATGTGTAGCACACCGTCTTTGTCCTGCAGAAAGACATGTCAGAACGTCATGTGCAACTTCTTTCGTGAAGGCGTTCAAAAGCATTTATCCAAGAACAACCAACATACCTTGACTGCGACAAAAAGAAGAGGATCCACTGGTGTATAAATCATATAGTGTGCACCGTCCTGCAATTTAGTGCCAGCAGTCACAAACATGCTAATGAAACATCCAAGAAATATTTTGAGTGGCACAGGCAGGAATAGGTTATGTTAACTTTTTTTTTTGGGAAAAGTATGTTAATTATTCTGGGAAGGCAAATACAGTACAGTAACGGCATCTGGTTTTACTTTGTCAAAATTAGGTTCTTAGATCTCATCCATGGCACAAGAAGATAAGGAATCAGCTTGCTCACCAAATTGAAGTTGCAGATCTCTACACCTTCAAAAGGTGCCTCGCCGCTACCACCACTAGAATCTGCAGTTTTATATGAGAAATCAAAGAATAACTACACAAGCAAGTCAAATGAAAGATATACATACTTTTGAAGAGATGTTGCATATGCTACTAGTCCAGGAACACTTCTTATACTTGGTGGTGTAGATAAATTATGATATAGACCTTACCTTTTTAAGCAGCATTATCTTTTAAAAAAGGTTTCTACTCTAGGCACGTATGTCCAAGTAGCTGGTACAGTAGGTGGGGTCATATCGATGGGTATAAGTTTATCAATGATCTGCATGCTGGTAAAGTTCTCATTTTAAAACCTTTTTCTACAACCAGAAACCTATTTTTTTTGGGACTATTGACAGGATAATACTACACACACTAGTGCTTGTGGTTACCATGGAATTCTTGAATTGCATCTTCAGGAAAGCAGAAGCCACCTCGTGCTGTATAACAGAATCTGAAACAGAGGGCGAGAGATATAGTGTCAGGTCTGTCACATAAGCGATGAACACGGTTTAAATGTACACTGCATTCGTAACGCCCTCATCCCAGTTCACTTATAAGGGTTGGAAGTTTGCATTTATGTGGTGCTTCTGTGATCCTTACCCACTTTCTACAAAATGCATATGCACTCTAGCAAGGGCATAAGCAACAGATGGAATGATCTGCTTAATCTGGTCATCGTCAACCTACAAAAGTAACTACGCATCAGACGGGCAAAAAGGAAGAACACAGCATTTATTTATGAAAAACAACCGAGTTATTTTAGCATCAACTGCAAGTGTGTTTTCACTACAAACGAGCCGAGTGCTCAATGGAATGCAGGGAATCAGAGACATACAGCAATCCAGCCACTGAAGTTTGTGCTCTTGAGCACCTGCACAGGCCTGAAAGAAGGAACTGAAACTCAAACAAAGAGAAAGAAGAGGGGAATCACTTATGAACGTTCCAACTAGTTTGTTGGTTACATGTCAACTGGGCACAGAAGCAAGCACTCGTGATCTTGCGCAGTATCTTGCGTGCTACTAAACACCCTCCGGATTATGCACTCCAATGGACGATTGTTTGCGTCATCCATCTGCAGAGAGTTAACAACGGAGAGAATAGTCAGAGCGCAAAGTCGCAAGACGCAATGGAGGCTAGGTAGGACGAAACTGGATGTGGTGCAACTGACGATGGTGACGATGCGCTTGGAGGCAGCGGCAATGCACCTGCCCTGGTCGTCCAGAACGAAGTCGGCGGGCGGCTTGGGCATGCCGCCGCCCGACCGTGTCCCCCGGCGAACCTCCCCTCCCTCTCCTCCTCCTCCTCCTCCTCATCCTCCTCGTCGTAGTCCCTGTACTGCGCCTCGTCGTCGAACTCCTCGTGTCGCCGCGGAGCGACGTCCGAGCGGGCCGTATCGGCGCGCGGTGGTCCCCTGGGCGGCGCGCGGCCAGGCGAATCCCTGGGCGGTGGCGGGAGGCCGGGTGCGCCCCTGGGCGGCGCGCGGCCGTGGTGGCGGGTGGGCGCGCCAGGATGGCCACGATTCCTGGGAGGACCTCCTCCGTATGGGCCCTGGTCTTCGTCGTCGTCGTGAAGCCTGGGCGGCGGCCCGCGGCGGCGATTCTGCGGGGGAGGGTCCCTGTTCCTGGGCGGCGGCCGGGAGCGTTGCTGCCGCGGCGGCGCGCCGGCGCGGACGGAGACAGACCGCCGAGGCGGCGCGGCGCCACAAGACTGAGCGCCGGAGAGCTGGGAGACGCGGGGGATAGCAGTCCCCATGGCCATTGCCAGAGCCGCCATATCCTTTTGCAAGACAGGTAGAAGACGAGATAGAGTGAAAGATATCGTTTTTTTCGAATGATGAGAGATATCTGCTGACCTGTGACAGTGATGGCGCGGTGGATGCCCATGGGCCTCATTTGGGCCGGAGCTGCAGATCCCCCAGCCATTACTCGCACAGATCGGCGTCGCCGGCGGCTCCTGCTCTCTCGCTCTGACGTCTGACCACCGCCACAACAGAAGCACGGAGCAATGTCGTCGAAGCTGCAGCTGCCGGCGGACGACAGCGTCACGCTGATCGTCACGCACTCCAACCTCACCACCTTCTCCACCGACGTCCGCGTCTCCCAGCAGGTACCACCTGAGCCCATCTGATCATCCGCCTGGATCTCATCGCGGTTCCCCCATGCCTGTCGCTAACGGCGGATCTCTCGCTCCCAGACCACCGTCGAGGCGCTCAAGGAGAAGCTATGGAAGAAGACCGGCACCGCCGTGGCCTCCATGCGCCTCGAGCTCCGCGACGAGACCGGCGCCAGGGTCGCCGACCTCGACCGCGACGCCGCGCCCCTCGCCGCATACTCGCCCTACGACGGGTGCGTCCGCCCCTCCCCACTTGCATCTCCTCTTGCTACACGCTGGTGTCTCTCTATCTACTGCTCTTGATCTGATTGATGGTGTGCTCTGAAGGTACCGCCTGCACATCGTTGATCTCGACCCCTCGTCGGTGACCTCCGGTGGTTGGTTGGAAGACACTTCGCTCGTCGAGAAGTATACCATATCGGATGAAGCGTATGACAAGCTCGGCAGTAAGTGTATTCTTCGCAAACGCTTAGAGACCTCTCGAGGATGAAGTACAGAGTTCATTGTAGTCTTTGCAAATGCTTAGAGGCCTGTTGTAGTTCTAACTTATGTACTAGCAAACAACAGTCTGGAGCTGCAAGAGATATCAAATTGCGCCAATAATCTGCTGCTCTTGCTACAACACTAATTTGGTACAAATGACTGTTATTATGGCCTAAGGAAGTAATTTACTGCCATTGTAGTAGGGACATGATGTAAAACATAGTAATATAGCCCAAACTAAGTATGAAATGTATGGATATGGTGACATGCTCTTTGATGTCATTTGCAGTAGACTCGATGATAACATCTAACCATTGTGCAGCAAACTTTCGAAAGTTCAAAGAAAAGATGGTGTCAAAAAACCCTGTGTCGGATGATAAACAAGTAAGTTTCTCACCTTCTGGACTACTCTGTTCCCTTCTTCTTCAGCCTGCTTTGCTTACTCTATTTCCTGTCTTCCTTAGCAGCCATACAATCAGATGGAGGAATTGTGTGCCAATATCAAGGTCAGTTAATTTGCTTTGCACATGTTCATTACTTTTAAGTTTTAGCACACACTATGGAATGGAATATTACCAACTAATCTGCTTCAAGCCCCAACTATCTGAGTTTCCTACCGTGCATGCACTGACTTTTTCCATCTAGCATAAATGTGCATATTTTCTAGTTTAGCCTGCTGAGTATTAGCAATTTAGCACCCCAGCACTGGTGGAGGTACCATCTTTCCATATTTAGCGTCTGGTATAGCAGTATTACTGGATATACTAGATGGTAATATTGTATTAAAATATGTGCAGTTTGCCAGCTAGCATATTTGTTGCGGTAATTTCTTCTAGAAATTATCATGATTAGCATGTATGAATCTGTGACCAAATGAGCTTTATAAACTGTTACCGTTGACTGGATATGCGATTTCACTTTTCGTAGTGCATTCTGGTAACTTCAAAGGAATGTATGTGGACATCCTTATGTGGTCTTCATCTTCCTTGATTACTGCCGACTGTATTAGCTATTTTGAGTATTGCAGAGTATATTTCCTTCTAGTAGCTCCCTGGTTTGATTAGCAGTTTCAACAAAGAACAATCGCAACCCTGCTCGCTACATATGACTATCCAGTAGTGTGGGTTGATATGGAAGACAAATTGTACCAAGATAACTGATGACCTATTATTAACAGGGTACTGTGCTTGTGCATGTATTAAATATCTGTCCTTTGCTATCGAAAGGAACAATCTGGAACATTAGCACTAAGCTTTCTTTTTAGCTGTAGGATGCAACGAAAACTAAACCTGTTTTTTCTGTGCAATATTTCTGACTCAAGATTGTAATCTATGTCCTAATAGGTGGGAGACAGATGTGAGGTTGAGCCAGGCGCCAAGAGGGGCACCGTGAAATTCGTCGACAAAGCTGAAGCTCTCGGACGAGGATTCTGGGTCGGCGTGCAGTATGACGAGCCACTCGGAAAGCACGATGGCATGTATGTTCGTTTTCAAACCATCACAGTGAAACTGTTTGACTTGAAGAAATAGCTCTTGCTGACATTTTCTCCTACTCCTGTAGGGTGAAAGGCGTCCGGTTCTTTGAGTGTCCTCAAGGGCATGGAGCAATTGTTAGGCCTGAGAAAGTAAAGGTATTGTTCCTTTCTAGATGCCTGATTGGCCTTTATCCCCCTCTGTGGTACAATGCTTAGGACCTGGTATCGTGTAGGGGACTTTTGTGTTGCTTGAAATGGCCCTTCCCAGTTTAGTTGCAGTGGCAACAACATGTAACAGTGGATGTTAAGATGGATTGAATTGCTAGTGCGCTATGGTTGTAGCGCCGGACTTGCTGGATAGTGAAATTTGAATTGGTTCATTGGAAGTTAGAGAGCGCCAATACGAATACCGACCCGCATATTTTTGATTGGCTGTAGATAAGGGATTTTACAGCAGTGGTGTTTGTTCGCAGGTCGGCGACTTGCCGGAGAGAGACCCGTTCGAAGACGAAGAAGGGGAGATATAGGTGTGGATTGTCTTGGGGTTTGTTTGATGATCCCTCACGTTATGAGGATTGTACTGTGTAGAGTTTAGTTCTTAGTTCTTTTGTTGTGTGAGATGATTGGCTGAGGTGAGTGTTTGGGTGGTCATCCTCTGATGGGTCCTTTTTTACGTTGTGTCAAATTTGCAGCGAAGTGGGGTTGCTTGACTAGCAGCAACATTTGATCGCACTGGGTTCCATGAAGCAAGTCCAAATCTTGAAGGAACTTTGCTTAAATTCGACTTTGACTTGATTACGCAAGCTGCCTCTGCCCGAGAAATATATATACCAAGTCAACACTGTCACAATTCACAAGTGAATGTTTGTAAGAATTTATCATTTCTAGGTACAAATCACTTGATTGATGAGATAGGTACCGCACAAAACAAATCAAGAGGAAAAAAACCAATACTTAGTACCAATCAATGGGAGGCGACGGAGCTTTCTTGACGCACCGCCCAAACCAAGTATGCGAGATGGCGCCGGGGATGATGCGGGCGGTCATGGCCATCCTGCAGCGGTGGGGGTTCATTGTCACCGTAATCATCATCAATTAGTGGATTGAAATCACTCTTTGGCATCTAACCATGATCATGGTTAGACGCTTGTCCCCGCATCTCCTTTTGTACTACAGCATAGAACAACTTAGTCATGCTCGAGAATCAAAGACTAACTAATGCATCCTGATATATTTTCTTGGCAAGTTAGAATTACATATGTTAGTAACTTGGTATGTGATTCATTGAACTGCTTAGTTTTGACCCCGGAAATTTTTGTTCATGCTCAATGTTCACACTGAATGAAATGCAAACTACAACCCTTAAAAGATCACTGCTCCATCTAGTCTAGAATACAAAATGCAATGCCTCGCAGAAATGCTCCATCTTACTCTACAGAAATGTCTACACTGCTCATTATACCCTATAGAAAGCACAGAAGAGAGCTGGCATCAAGTGAAGGAAACGGAAGTAACAATGGCTTGTATATAGCGTTGCGTGTGTGTGCAGAGACTTATCTCTGTCTCCTAAACTGCTTCTTTTTCCCCTTGCCCAAGAGTAGGCAACGGAATATTACCAGATTAACAACCTTACTGCGCAAAAAAAAAAATACTGACGTCTCCTCAGTTTGTACCTTGGTTAACTGTTGCGTTTAGACATCCACATGTGAAGAGTACGGTAAACAAACCATCAAGCGTGTTTTAACAGACTAGTACATCCTGCTACGCATGTAAGATATATATTGGAAAAAGGTGCAATAAATACAGCCTCTAACATCTTCTGATGTTCACAAACATTGCAATTGATAGTGAGAACGGGACATAAGAGCTAAAAAAATACGACCAAGACACAAGCTTCTTGTGCATGCAAAGGGTCCTCAAACAAGTGGCGCCAACGACACGACTAGATCAGACGAAGCGTGGCCCTTTCAGACATATTTCTGACCTTGAGAAGCTTTGTAGCATCTGGGAGAACTCCTCGGCCTTGCTTCCAGCGACTGAGTGGTCGAAAGTTATTGTCATAGTTTCTAGCACTGTTGCCCAATCGAATAACCGTTTCACAAGAGCAGCTTCATGGTCAGTTCCTCTTAAGTGCCTAACTTCTACTTCTTTGAGGCAATTCAGCACGAGTTTCTCAGTTTTCCAGTTAGGGGGCTGATAGCAAACACAACCTGATGGGCATGCAGTTTGTGCCTGAAACAAGGTGCATAGCAGCGCAATAATATTAACAGATATGACTGAATGCCATAGCATAAGAATGATGCAAATGGAAATTCTGCCTGAATATTTAAGATATTTCTCTTAACAAATTTATTTAACAGTAACACCTGGAAATTAGTTTGAACCCAACCTGCTGGAGAGGATATGATTGTTCTATGCAAACAGAGTAATAAACAAACGTTATTTTAATATTTTCACAATTAGGTATTGTGCAGCTGTGCTTTCATTTGGAACGAAGTCAGGTATGGTGCTATTGATGATCCATACTGAATGGATCTCAAATGGAGCTTAGACCACTGTTATTGACACAAGCTTTAAAAACACATGCTCCAAGCAAGCTACTATATCAATATTATCCCCTAGACTCTTATCTGTTACATCAAGCTAGATTGAGCCTGACATGAAATGACTTTATGTCTCAAGTCAAATTCACATCACTGCCTTGTATGTCTAACGAGAGCTGCCATAATCTCCTCCAATAGTGACAGCTCCTCTCAGGAAACTGCTATCTCTTCACCCCTCCTACACCGCCACCCTCGCCTCCCTCCCTGGTGGCGACCTCGTCACCTTCGCATCTCCTGCCCTGCAATCCCACTCCACCTAACCTAACAATCACAGGAAAACACATTGCTCTGAGAGAGCGATGCGTCACCTGTGAACGATCTTATAGAAAATTGGCGAGAATACAAAGGAGGTATCCCCGTTTCTTTGCTGGAAACAAAATCGTGAATCATACTAATAGTTTCTCTCACTTCCACCAAACTAATGATCTATAAAGAAGAACACCTGTGAAGAGATACACAAGCCATATATTTGGAGCAAAGCATCCAGCATTCCAGCCAGTATCAAACTAACACCTAGAGCACAGAAACTAGCAGCTCAAGCCTAGGCATGCCAAGAAATATAAATGCAAACTTAAGTACTCCGTATTAGATAAACAAAGTAAGGATAGTATTACCAAGGGACGGCTAGTTGTGCAAGCAAGTCTAAGAATCAGCTTTCTGACTCCAGTACACATACTGAGGAGATGGAACAAACTGGCTCCAAAGGAATGTCCGTTTGGACTAATAAGCAGGAACATGACTGCAATGTTTGGTAGCCTTGTAATGTCTTCCATCAAGTACTCATGGTTATGAATTTCCTGCCGTAGAGTCATGGAGGTCACAAAAATAAAAAAATTATATATAGATGGAAATGACACAAGAATCTCATTTACAAAGTCAATAACAAACAAGAAATGTTTCTTTTATGCTAGCAAGTCCGAGCTCATGTGCCCCAGTGAATAAAAATATACCCATAGTGCTAATGTGTAAGATAAATGCTAACTGCTCAACAGAGGAAGTAATAGCTTATTAGAGGATATCATGACTAGGAAGGATAAACGATTGGATGCGCCAAGCCCTGTTCCAGGGACTCGGCCAAAGATAAAGTGAGAGTATTCCTTAAACTGAACAGCAAGTTTCCGAAATGATGGCATAACTCACATAAGAATCAACTCACCAGCGGATAGCTAAGCGTGAAAAGCAGATTCTGGATGAGCTTAAAGTGCTGCAAAAGCTTCGTACAATAGCTATTGTGTAATTTGTAGTCAAGGTCATCTTGTCCATATACAAAAAAAGGGTAGGTGGCCAGCCACTGTAGATTTTCCATCTTGCCAAGCTGGGTGAATCTTGGATCAGAATCATCCGGCCAATGGAGGTACACCAGCTGAGGAGCAGAGATGTTTGCGACTGGTTGATTAAATCCGGAACTGAAGCACCTGGTCAAACTTAAGTGTATGAGTTCCGGTGCCATAATTGTGAGCTGCTCCAACCCATGCACCCTTGTCAGCTCTAATCGCTTGAGAGACCCAGAATGAATGGTGAAGTTGCGCATAGCAGGGGCATCGTCTTCGTCTGCCTGCAGATACTCTAGCTCGATTTGTATCAGAGAATCCGAGTGAATGATGAAGTTGTCAATACCCCAGACATCTTGGACGGTGAGACTCTGCAACTATGGGCACCGCGGCGAGGAAACAGCTTCACCGAGTCTGCACGGACCATGTAGATGAACGCAGCCCAGGAAGAGAACAGTAAGATGGGCGAAACACCGGAAGGCGGCATGGAGACCCCAAGATGCCCTAGTTGGAGCAAGATCGAGGTGGCGTTCTCGAAGCAGGGCAGCACAAAGGCGCCTCTTTCACTGGCCATGACCGGCTCCGACCCGTTGTGCTGCACCAAGTTGAGGAGGCATAGACATCCGGAGAGGCGGCGCGCGACGATGGGAAGCCAGGCCGCCACGGACTCGGGGGCGCCGTCGATGACTACGACGCCGAGGTGGCGGATAATCGGCGCTTCATGGGCGGCGAGGGCGAGGCGTATGCGCTGGGAAACATTGGGGGCAAAGTAGAGCTCCGGCAGGAGGGTCCAGAGGCGGCGCCAGCGACTGGAGAGGACGCTGGTCCGTGCGGCAATGGCGGTGTGGGGGAGCTTGAGAAGGATCTGGATAAGAAGGTCGTCGGGAAGCTCGCTTAGGCGGTCCTCCTTGCCGCCGCCGTCGCCGCCATCGGAGAGCTTGAGTCGCTTGGAGGGGATCTCCTCGTCCCAGTGCTCCATGGAGGATCCGAGGCCATTTCTAAAAAATGGAGGATCCGAGGATGGATGGACTTGGTGCGAGTGTGGGAAGTGTGAACGGACTACGAGGGCTTTGTTTGTTTGTTTGTTTGTGGGCTGCTGTAAAATATAAGGCACACAAGGCCCAGTTAGAGCCATACGGGCTCTTCTATGGATGTGTTTTGCCTTCTACAGATGTGTTCACTTGGTTTTTGGTTTTCGGTTCAGCATTTTCAGCATGTATTTCTTTTCTAAGATCCTGAAATGTCATACTGGTATCTAAAACCTGCCTAACCGTAGTTCGAAGAAGTTGTCACTGAGGGGTTGTGTCTATAGGGAATCTAAAAATGAGAGACAGCATTCAGAACTTATGCAATACCTGAAGGATGTACATAGTGGGGACAATAGAGGCCAACTATAAAGCTTGATCACGGTATTTGTACTAGCTTACAAACATCCTTGATGCAGACTACATAATGAACCTAGCCACAATACTAATTAGCAGGTAGCGTCACGCCTTGAAATCGACTAACGGTACGTCTAAGATACTTCCTCCGTTTTTTAATATAAGATGTTTTAGGTTTTGTCCATATGCACATGCACACAAATGTATATAGACACATTTTTGTGTGCATGTTCACTCATTTTAGTGTGCCTATAGACAATATGTGTACCACCTAAAACATATTATATTAAAAAACGGAGAGAGTACGTGTTGATGCTTGCCAAGGTTTCAAGCATTGCACTTTGGCTCAGAGGTGATTGCTCTGTTGACCACAAATAGACATGCTTTGCTTCACAGAGCCCGGCACTTTGGGTAGCGACTTATGAATGTATTCCGCCTTCTTCTCGCAACCACCACGGTCAGGGTCGGTCATGAGATTAACAGGACCCGGGCGAAACTAAAATTTGGGACCCTTAATGTACACATCATCATAATAATAATGAATATACGTGTAAAAGATATTTTTTCAGTTAAACTTGAATGCATCCAAAACCGTACACATATCAAATAAATTATACAAATTACCTTAAAATTTTCTTCTAACATTTCTCGATGCAAATTCACTTATGATGGGGTCGATGTCAATGTCGTCCAATAATTTCTACTCGATGCATAATGTTGCCAGCCCGTTTAAATTCTCATTAGTTGGTTGTTCTTCCTCCACGGCAACAATCGCCCACTCATCTGGGTTTATCGAAGCACTAATATTACCCTTGAAAAATTTAAGAATATCTCATCTCTGTGATTATATCAAATCATCCACACGTTGTGCTCTTTTCCTCTTAGCACTATCAGATTGATACCTTCTGGACGACATGATCCCACAGAATGCTGTAAACAAAATTACATCAAAATGAATATTACTGATTACTTGATTAGAGAATTTAGATATCACGCCGTCACGCATCACATATAGATAGAGATTACAGAAGAAGAGCACAGCAAATTTACCGTGGCTAGGGCCTGATGGTGGCGGCGACGGTCGGGTGCGGCGGTGTCTTGGGGATCCTGTTTGGGATAGCCGGATGGGATCGCCGCTGCTCATGCTCGATGGCCAGATCCGCCGCGGATCATCCACCGCGATCAGGTGCGGAGAGCAGATCACAGTCGAGGAGGGCAGGAGGCGAACATAACTAGAGCCGAGACGTCGCGGTCGTGCGTTTGCGAGCGAACAAGTGAACAAGGATGCGATCGATCGAGTCGACCTGGGCCCTGTGCGTGAGAATAGCTGCGATCTGCCTCCTTTCATATGGGCCACGTTCCTATAGCCCGTCGACCCATTTTCTTTTTGTTCTGTTAAATACTCCCTCCGTCCAAAAATAAGTGTCTCAAGTTTGACAAAAAGTGGATGTATCTATACATGAAACATCTCTAGATACCTCCACTTTTGACCAAACTTGAGACACTTATTTTTGGACGGAGGGAGTATGTTTTACGTATCTATACAAGTATAGTGCCTATACTACAACGTACCTGGGGCGGGGCCCCTGGATTTTGGGGGGCCAGGGCGGCCGCACCCTGCCACCCTCCAGGGCCGGCCCTGACCACGGCTGAAGATGAGGCAATGGTGAGAGGAGAGGAGTAACTAGAGGCGGGAGAGTCACCGAAGTCCAAAACGGCGGAGGGAGGAGACGAAGTTATAAAATGCATGAGAGAGATGAGCGCGGTGCTGCATTTATAGGCGAGGGCGCGGTGTGAGCCCAACATGCGTGGCAGGTGGGATGGAGAAACATGTCATAAAACCCTGAGGCATTCCAACGAGGCAAGCGTCCTCCACATAGATGCACGTATGTTCCATAGGGCAAGACGATAGTTTTTTCCGGGCGACACTGAGCCCCCAACACATGACGGCTCATACGACAGTTGCAGGGAGAGCTAATATCGCGTGACGCCAGCTCCATGACGCAACCACGCGTGGAGAGGAGCCCACACGCGCGCGAGACGACCTTTAGGGCCTATGACCGTGAGGCGTGTTCAGGACGGATGGATGGGCAGGCACGACATCAGACGATCAAGACGGGACAAGGCATGAGCATTCAATCGCTTAAGGGATTGTTTGATATACAGAAATGTGAATAGAAAATTTTATCAGTATAATGTGATGACTCTTTAAATACTATTAGGAATTGAAAACGCATGAATTGGTAACATAACTCGTTTTGTTGCACCATAGGAAAAATGTAACAATTTTCCATAGAGATTGAGTACGTAGCATAGTTGTCATGAACACATAGTAATGTTTCAAAAGGTTTAACCTCTTGCTAGAAGGAAAGCAATCCTTAAAAGTTTTGGACGATTCATTCATTTGAACTAAATAAAATCTATGGGAAAAGATACTATGGATTACAATCCTACAAAATTCTATTGAGACCAAAGAGTCCCTAAGATTCAAAATTGTTTGATTCTATCAAAGAAAAAAATCTAGCACGTTCTTGTCTTTGCTCCTTTTTAGTATGACTTGTGTGCAAAGAATGCGTTGGGTGACTTGGGTCTCATTTTTTGCAGTTACGAGGAGGCCCGGCTGATGGACAGGCAAGGCATATAGCCCAACTCATCTTCAGTTCTTCACTGGAGAGGACAAAGCCCAAGGCTGCAGAGAGGCTCTCCCTCCTCCCAGACGGCGGCGGCGGCAGCGGCAGCAAGTGGCAACGAGCAGCAAATCGCCGGAGGCGCGGCGTGCCGTACATCAGTTGCGCGTGTCCGAGGCCATGACCTCCCTCTTCCATCCGACTGGAGGTATCCTCTCCGCTCATACCCTGCTTCCCGCTACACGATCTATCTTCCTGCTCCGAGTTACCCTCTTCTGCAACTCCCGCGAGTCGTCTACTAGTCCGTGGTGTGATTTGGTCCATTCTATCCATGCTTCTCTCGCTCAAATCGTTGCACTCGGGACCCAGATTTTCATCATTCCTGTTAGGGTTTGTGCCACCCCGGAACAGCGGTTCCGGTTCGTGACTGAATTAGGTCGATTTTCGTCATGCTCCGATGCCATTTCTTGTCCTGTCTACAAGATTTTAATTCCCGATAAAGGACCACGATGCAATCCATAAGCAAAGCTAGGATGAACATACTGGATGCATGGTGCAGTATATTGGCTCACATTGCTGCCCTTGCGTGGATTATTTGTTGTATGCAGGTCACAGCAGCCTCATATACCACCTGCTCAACCGACTTCATAACATAGGGATGTCCATGTCCAAGAGGCATGACAGTACCGATGACAGGATCAGCGCCCTCCCTGACGAGCTGCTCCACCACGTCATGTCCTTCCTGACGCCACGGGAGACTGTGCAGACATGCTTTCTCTCAAAACGATGGCAGACCACCTGGGTATCTGCGAGATGCCTCAACATCGACTCGGACCAATTTAACCACTGTTACACGCAATAGGAAATCAACGACGAAATTAAGCAAGATCAAACCAACGGGGACACGAGATTTTAACGTGGAAAAACCCCTCCAACAATGGCGAAGAAAAAATCACGGACGCCAGCCAGCAATACTTCACTATTTCGGGTGAGGTTACAACGCCGGGGATTTACAATATGTGGCTTATCCCAACCGGCGGCTTACATGATGTATTTATAGGGTCCTGACCTAACTAGGTCGGTAACGTGATCTCCAAGTCGAATACAACTCGTACCGTACCGTGGGCGCTCCGCTCTTCTTCGTCACAAGCTGGCCTTTATCAGTATATACGAATTTGGATCACCACAAAATAACAACCACTTGATGGAGCTCAAGACTTTCCTTGACAATTTGCTTTTGGACCGTCGATGCACGTTGCTCGACATGTTCTGGCTCCGCATCATGTTTGGCAGCGTTTATCCTGACTGTAAGTGATTATTCTCAAATCCGTCCGTGGGTCTGCCATGCTCTTAGGAGTAACGCCCAGGTTCTTGGTATAGTTCACGACGGCGAACTTCTTTCCATTGCTAATGCCTTCACCTCGTTGAATCTGAAGAGGTTACACCTTTGCAACTTTATAGTTGATGACTGGTTCATCGAGAAGCTATTTTCTGGATGCCCGAAGTTGGAAGAGTTAGAGCTGATATGCTGTTTTGTTAACATCATCATGCTTTCTTCTACCAAACTTAAGAGATTGACTGTTACCACTTCTGATGATGATTCAATTGTGTGTTCGGGCTATGAGGATCTTGTGATAGATATGCCAAATCTGGTCTCATTAGACATAACGGAGATCCCTGATAGAAATCCACCTTGAGACAAATATGCCAAATCCGGGGCGCTCCGCTCTCCTTCGTCACAAGCTGGCCTTTATCAGTATATACGAATTTGGATCACCACAAAATAATACTCCACCTTGAGACAAATTCCATCTTGTAGCATGACACGAACCTTCACCCTGTAACAACAAAGAAAACACTTTCGGCACCAACTAGCCTCTTGGGCTAAACAGTTATACCAACTAAGCTCGAGCAAAGGTCAAACTTAGCAACAGGAATCGGCTTTGTCATCATATCAGCAGGATTATCATGAGTACTAATCTTGCATACCTTTAATTTACCTTGAGCAACAACCTCTCGGATGTAATGGTATTTGATGTCAATGTGCTTCGTTCTCTCATGGAACATCTGATCCTTAGTAAGGTATATGGCACTTTGACTGTCACTGAAAAGATCAATGCAAGAATTATCTCCACAAAGCTCAGCGTACAAACCTTTCAACCAAACAGATTCTTTGCAAGCTTCTGCAATAGCCATGTATTCTGCTTCAGTGGTTGATTGAGCAACAACAGCCTGCAATGTTGCCTTCCAGCTCACGGCACAACTACCAACTGTAAAAACATAACCTGTAAGGGACCGTCTCTTATCCAAATCGGCAGCAAAATCTGAATCCACATAGCCAACAAGTCCCTTCTCAGTCTTGCCAAACTTCAAACATGCATCACTACTTCCACGTAGGTACCTGAAAACCCACTGAACAGCTTTCCAATGCTCCTTACCAGGATTAGCCATATATCTACTAACCAGACTCATAGCATATGATAAATCTGGACGAGAACAAACCATGGCATACATTAAAGAACCAACAGCACTAGAGTATGGAACTTTGGACATGTACTCAACATCTTCATCTGAACTAGGACATTGCGAAGATGACAACTTAAAGTGCGGAGCAATTGGAGTACTAACAGATTTAGAATCATGCATGTTGAAACGATGAAGAACTTTCTTAATGTAATTTTGCTGACTAAGAAATAACACACCAGATTTTCTGTCTCTAGTAATTTCCATACCGAGAATCTTCTTAGCAGCTCCAAGATCCTTCATCTCAAATTCACTACTCAATTGTTTCTTCAAGGTAGTGATTTCTTTCATGCTCTTGGCAGCAATCAACATATCATCAACATATAATAACAAGTATATAGGCGATTCATCAACAAATTTAATGTACACGCAGCTGTCATATTCAGACCTCTTAAAACCACGTGACATCATAAAAGAATCAAACCTTTTATACCATTGTCGAGGGACTGTTTCAAACCGTAAAGGGACTTCTTTAACTTGCACACGAAATCCTCTTTCCAGGCACTATGGCACTATGAACCCTTCTGGCTGGTCCATGTATATCTCCTCCTCAAGTTCTCCATGCAAAAACGCAGTCTTTACATCTAACTGCTCAAGCTCAAGATTACGCATAGCAACAATACTAAAGAATGTGCGAATGGAACTATGCTTAACAACTGGGGAGAACACATCATTATAGTCAATACCAGGTATCTGACTAAACCTTTTGCAACTAACCTTGCCTTGAACCTTGCGGGTTCAGTAGGCGTGAGACCTTCCTTTTTCTTGAAGATCCACTTGCAACGCACGGCCTTTTTCTGCTTGGGCAGACGCACAACTTCCCATGTGCCATTTTTCTCAAGTGACTGCATCTCTTCTTGCATTGCGGATATCCACTTCACGCGGTCACTGAGCCAATTGCCTCCGTATAAGTGGAAGGCTCATGTTCGTTCTCCACCTGTTCTGCACAACTCAGAGCATAATTAACAATGTTACACTCTTCAATTAAACGGGTAGGTCGAACAATATTTCTCCTTGGCCGATCAACAGCAATGGAGTGTTGCTGTATAACAGGAGGTGAGGGCGGCACAATTTCCTCCTCATCAATTTCAGGTTCCTCCTCATTGGTTTCAGTTTGCTCCTCATTCAGGTGCTCCACCTGCACACGAACCTGTGGTTCGTCCTCAACAGCAAAATCTGGCACAACATCAGTAGACAAGCTATCCCGATACATGACAGATTCATTAAATATAACACTCCTGCTCATGAAAGCCTTCTTAGTTTCAGGGTTCCATAACTTATATCCTTTTACTCCAGAACCATAACCAAGAAATAAACACTTAATAGCTCTAGGCTCTAACTTTCCATTATCAACATGAGCATAGGCAGTGCAACCGAAAACTTTCAGTTGTGAATAATCAGCAGTCTCACCAGACCATACCTCAATAGGAGTCTTCTTGTCAAGAGGGATGGATGGTGACCTGTTTATCAAGTAGCAGGCGGTGTTGGCAGCCTCAGCCCAAAAACGCTTGTTCATGCGAGCGTTGGACAACATGCAGCGAGCCTTGGAGATGATCGTCCTGTTCATCCGCTCAGCTACACCATTTTGCTGAGGCGTGTACGGGATGGTGTGATGCCTGACAATGCCTTCCTGCGCACAATAATCATCAAAGTCATGCGAACAAAATTCGCCACCATTGTCAGTACGAAGCAATTTCACCTTCCTCTCAGTTTGCCTTTCAATCATAACTTTCCACTCTTTAAAAGCAGCAAAAGTAGCATCTTTAGTTTTCAGGAAATAAGGCCAAACCTTTCTAGAGTAATCATCAATGATAGTAAGCATATAACGAGCACCACCATAAGAGGGCTTACGTGACGGCCCCCATAAATCAGCATGTACATAATCAAGTGTACCTTTCGTGGTATGAACGGAAGCATTGAACTTAACTCGTTTGTGCTTACCAAACACGCAGTGCTCACAGAACGGCAACTTACTCATATTGCAGTCCTTCAGAAGTTCTCTCTTGACCAATTCTGCCATACCAAGTTCACTCATATGTCCAAGTCGCATGTGCCAAAGGTTAGTTTTACTTGGATCATCTTTAGTAACAGCAGCAGCAAAAGTACTAGGCAAAGTGCTACCTCTAAGAACATATAACTTGGCAGAATTCATATCACCTATCATAACAATAAGTGAACCTTTCGATACCTTTAGGCGTTTATTCCCTCCGGTATACTTGTACCCGTCACAGTCAAGGGTACTGAGAGAAACCAAGTTTCTCGCCATGGTTGGTATGTGTTTTACTCCATCCAACGTGCGTGTCATGCCATCATGCGTCTTGATCTGTACAGAACCGACGCCAGCAATGTAACATTTGTTATCGTTGCCCACACGCACGAAATCTCCTGCCTGCACAGACTCATAAGAACTGAACCAGTCTTTGTTACAGCAAATATGAAAAGAACATGCAGTATCAAGAATCCATTCATCAGTACGAGTAACACACGCAGAAAACACAGCTAGACAATCACCATCAGAACTCTCACCAGCAACCACATCAGCCTTAGCAGCAACAACATCAGCCTTACCATTACCGTCAGTTTTCTTCGGTTGGTAGGTTCCGTTCCTTCTTTCCTTGTTCTGCACGTTCCAACAATCCTCAATAGTATGATTAGTTTTCTTACAATACCTGCAGAACTTGTCTCGTCCTTTGGACTTTGAACGGCCTCTGTTGTCCTTGCTCTTGTCTCTATTGTAGTTGTTGTCTCGCTGTTCAGTCCTGCCTCGAACCTGCAATGCATCGCCGCCTTTGGAGGACGATGCGTCAGACTGCACCATACTCTTCATCTTTTCCCTTGTTTGCAGGGCCTCATAAACTTCCGCCAGGGTTAGTGTATCACGACTTAAGAGTATAGTATCTCGCAGATTTGTAAAGGAACTAGGCAGCGAACATAGCAATAGAAGAGCTAAATCTTCATCTTCATATTTTACCTCCATCGACGCTAAGTCGGCCACGATCTCCTTGAAGATCGACAAGTGATTCATCACCGAACCACCTTCTTGCATCTTGTGCATGAACAACTTCATCTTCACGTGCATCTTGCTGGTTAGATCCTTTGACATGCAGATCGATTCCAGCTTGAGCCACAAAGCTGCGGCGGATTTCTCCTGCAGCACCTCTTGCAAGATATCATTAGATAGATGAAGCTGAATTAATGACAAAGCCTTACGATCCTTGCGTTTCTCATCCGGAGTCCAGTCCTTCGCGGCCTTCTCTCCGAACGCATCTAGCGCCTCATCAAGATCCGATGCTTGTGAGAGGATCGCTCGCATCTTCACTTGCCACAACGAAAATCTCGTTTTATAGTCCAGCAACGGCAGATCAAACTTCATCGATCCCATTACAAAACCCTAAGCTGCAAAACCTGGGCTCTGATACCACTTGTTACACGCAATAGGAAATCAACGACGAAGTTAAGCAAGATCAAACCAACGGGGACACGAGATTTTAACGTGGAAAAACCCCTCCAACAATGGAGAGAAAAAACCACGGGTGCCAGCCAACAATACTTCACTATTTCGGGTGAGGTTACAACGCCGGGGATTTACAATATGTGGCTTATCCCAACCGGCGGCTTACATGATGTATTTATAGGGGTCCTGACCTAACTAGGTCGGTAACGTGATCTCCAAGCCGAGTACAACTCGTACCGTACCGTGGGCGCTCCGCTCTCCTTCGTCACAAACTGGCCTTTATCAGTATATACGAATTTGGATCACCACAAAATAACAACCACTTGATGGAGCTCAAGACTTTCCTTGACAATTTTCTTTTGAACCGTCGATGCACGTCGCTCGACATGTTCTGGCTCCGCATCTTGTTTGGCGGCGTTTATCCTGACTCTGTAAGTGATTATTCTCAAATCCGTCCGTGGGTCTGCCATGCTCTTAGGAGTAACGCCCAGGTTCTTGGTATAGTTCACGACGGCGAACTTCTTACCATTGCTAATGCCTTCACCTCGTCGAATCTGAAGAGGTTACACCTTTGCAACTTTATAGTTGTTGACTGGTTCATCGAGAAGCTATTTTCTGGATGCCCGAAGTTGGAAGAGTTAGAGCTGATATGCTGTTTTGTTAACATCATCATGCTTTCTTCTACCAAACTTAAGAGATTGACTGTTACCACTTCTGATGATGATTCAATTATGTGTTCGGGCTATGAGGATCTTGTGATAGATATGCCAAATCTGGTCTCATTAGACATAACGGAGATCCCTGATAGAAATCCATATTTCGTTAATGTCTCGTCATTGGTAACTGCCTCAGTTTGCCTTGGTCAATCCTCTTTCAGAGATTCTGATGTTGACTGCAATGTTCTCAGTGCTCTTTCAAATGCCCCCAGCTTGAGGTCGCTGTCCCTAACTGGCCGTCGTGAAGTATGTTTCCTGCGTGGATTTTTGCCAATGGCTGCTATGTTCAATTTCTGCATATTTTACATTTTCAGTCTTCTAGCAGCTGGCAATAAAGGTAGTCGGAAGGGATGTGCTAAGGTGTGGAACATTCTACAACCTGACAACTCTGTCACTAGGTGAATGGTGCTTGGGCTCTGGCTGCAGCGCGCTGCTCCACTTGCTTCAGCGGTCGCCTAAAATACAGAAACTTATCCTGCATCTTACAAATGTGAGTTCAGCACTTTCTATTGTAGATCATTGTTTTTTGCTGACGAATCTAATGCACAAGCTTTTCTTGTCAGCTTGGAGCTTCTCAGAGTGATCACCCTGAGCAACATGCTGCTGGAGTAACAGATCCAGACTGCAATGAGACAGAAACACCATTCAAGTGTGAGAATCTTAAGATTGAAATCAACTGCCCACGAGGCGATAAAAGAGTTCACGTCATTGTGAGAATCTTATTTGCGAACATTACGTCTCCAACAGAAATTAATATCACGAGCCATTAGCTATTTAGGGGTCAGCATCTATGGTATGTGTTCTACAACTGATTGTGCCACTTGAATAATGTTTTGACTGTTTTTTTTGCTTCTACAACCGGTTCAACACTATCCCGTTTGAGGAAACTAACAAGCACCGTTTCCACTTGTAGTGATATGGATATTTTTGGCGGGGGCTATCTGACTTTGGAATAGGAGCTTCTGATTCTTGCAGGACCTCTTCTCCGTTTTCAAACATTACTAGTGGCTTTTCTTGTTTAGCTGCCACATGGTGTTTGTGCTTGCTATTATGCTTTATTCAGAGACTTTCCGAATGTGATTTTATTCCACAACTATTATGCCAATTGACTGTAATGTGTTTATTGTAGGTCTGCGAATGGTAATAGTATGTACACATCTTCATTCTTACTAGGTTTACGACTTTGAATCTTGTGAACATCAGAAAAAGGTCGGTTTAGTCTCTTTGTAGTAGGCAGCATCTTAGAGGTGTGGTTTAGAACCAGCTTGCACTGACGTATTAGTATAGATTTGCTTGATTGGACTGGCCAGAACCTCATTCAATTGATTTGTTGCAATTTTGTGAGGGATTCCTTTCATTAGCTGCAATTTTCCAAAACCAATGTGATTTTGGTAATTTAGTTCATTTGACTGAACTACAGAGGGTTAGAGGCAACCCTAAAGGCCACCAATTTCCACCCCCAAACCCCAACCACCGGAGAAGAGCGTCTACACAATGTTATGTCGTGCAGACGGCAGATTGTCTGCCTCTTGGTGTTCTTGATGTGCCTCAACGCAGACGCAGTCAAGTTTACAAGCCTCGGGCGGATGTTTGTCCATATTTTGCTCCTGCAACGTGGCTGAACACTGCTCTGTTTATTTTAGTGATGATCGTTCGGGGGTCTTTCATGCACAAGGAGTAATGCCCAGGATCTTGGCTTCGTTCACAATTGCAAAGTTGAATCACTCTTACTGTCCTTCACCTCATCCAAACTGACGATGATATAGAAGCAAATTGAGTAGGATACTTCTTCTTCATGGCATCCGCTAGTTAACACCACAAAATCATGACGCTGGTAACCGGCACAGCAAGGCCATGCACTTGACACAACGTATTGTTTTGGAGATTTACATCTCTACAAGGTGGAGTATACGTGGATCTCCAAACTTTTTCAGTTGTTTGGACTTTGATTGCGTGACTATATTTGACATGGTATCATGCCGTGAGGTTTTGGGTTCAAGTCTGGGATTTCGTAGTTTATAAAAAAATGTTGCGCAATTCTACTGGTTGCTGCTTTGGGTCCCTTGCTGGCCACTTGTTGGCCTCCCAAGTCATGCATATTTTTGGTTGCTTTGGCTAATGTATGAAACTTGACAAGTTTTACGCATCAAAGTTTATGAAAAATATTACTTAGTGTAAGAATAATCAAGTATACATACATTAAATATATTAATTGAGGATTGATAGCCAAACCTAAATGTTTCACTTATACATGAAATATCTATGTTCATTGTTGGTCGCTTTGGCCAAAATATTATTGAGCCTAGAGGCTGTTGGACTGCCATGTCACACGAAGAATGGAGAATGAGGAACTGGAACATGATGAAGAACTCCCCAAGAAAAGAATAGCGGTGTGTCCGCTAGGTCGCTATATGGCTTTCACATCACCAAGATCTAGATCACGACAAAACGAGTGGTCAATGCCAGATCAAATATTTGGCGGAGTACATTGTGGTTGGAATCAATCAGGAACTAGTGAATTTGTACTATGGGTATGCGTTTTGAAGATGAAATATATGCAGGTGCAAAGGCTGGTTACAAGGCATGAACTGCATCGTGTAGGAAGAATTGATGAGTCGATGCCAACATGTTTATATTTGCAAGAGAACATGTGTGAATTAAAGTAGCAAAACAATATCGAGGCTACAACATTAAAATTTGAAAACTATGATTAGATTGACTTAGTGTAATATTTATCAAATATTATGAATCTACACCTACCATTACATTACCTTAAAATGCAAATGAATGAGAACACTGCAGTAAGGTAGAGCATGCTTGAAAGCATATAAATGCACGCCATTGCACAAATTTAAAAAAATGCAGCTATATATCATCTGGTCAAGGTCGAGTCGATTAGAGGGAAATAACACACACGATACGAACATGATTATTGTTCGTTAGAAAAATCTAGTATATTGTTTTGCATGGGTGACCACAGATCTATTTTACCATCGGTTCTTTTGTTGTCACACAATATTTCCATACTAATACACTTAACAAAAAAAATTGTTCAAAAGATAATTATATTCTTATTAAATGTTGAAATATAAATATATTGTCTAACCCTTTCCATCAGTTCGGACTTTTGGGATAAATGGTTAGTGCAGTGCAAATCTCTATCGTATTAGAGTCAAGAGGTCTCAAGTTTAAGACCCTGCTCACGCATTATTTAAAAAAGAAAGATCGTACAGCCTGCAATGAACCTACGATAAGGATTAAAATAGCCTTGACGTGAGGGGAGTGTTGAAATATAAATATAGCCTTTTCATCAGTTTGAACTTTTGAGATAGTTGGTTAGTGCATGAAATTCTATATTAAATGTATTTTTATATGCACATTTTTGAATTGTAAATCAAATAGAACATTTAACAAATAAATAACACAGAACCAAATATGGCGATCTATCAAGAATCTAGGAGGCGCAAATACACGGGACACCCGACTAGTTTGGTCGAGTGAACTAAAAATCTGATACATGTGATGAAAGATCTTTGTAAAACTGCAATGCATGAAAGCCATTTGAAAATCTTTTGAATCGAACAAACGTCAAATTGTAAGACAATTGGATTTGATTCAGACCAGCCGACTAGTTTTTTTTGGAAGCCGCCGATTTCTGTAGTTTCTCTCTGATTCCACACTTATTCAACACTAGTTGCACATTTATAAATGGGCAACGGTTCTTTTTATGACATGCAACTTTATTTATTCAAGTTTTTGTACTTGTATGTTTGATATTGTTTTCATTCGAATTTGAACTTTTATTTTGTTATCTATTTGCATTTAATCTACGCTGATTACATTTGTCGAACTATTTTTATAGTGTGCAAAATTGACTGTGTTCTTTAAAAGGTTTTGGGTCGATTGGTAGGATCTTTTTAAGAACCAGCCCACTTGTTTTGCATTTGGACCATAAAATATTTTAGGTGTCCTGGTTGATTAAATGGATCCTTCATCCTGATTGTACTAAACTTTTAGACGATCTGGCTTAGTGCATCTGTGCATGGAGAGACTAAAAGCACACAAGTTTTGGGAAAATATAGTACAAACGCTTAATGCCCGTTTATGATACGTAGCAAACAAAATACACACCACACAAGTCCTAATTGGTAGGCTAACTACGAGGTAGGTACACCATGTAATTTGTGTTCATCATCATCGTCGTCGTCTACGGCACTTGCTTCTTCGCCGCCGGCTTCCGGCTGGGCTTGGGCCTGGCCTCCTGCAGCATCGACAGCACGTCCCTCATGGACGGCCGGTCCTGCGGGCACCGGCTCGTGCACAGCAACGCCACCCGGAGCACCAGCGCCATCTCTTCCCGGGCCGCTTCGCTCACGCTCTGCTCCGTCACGTCGCTCAAAGTACCGCCGCCGGCAGCGACCTTGCGCCTCGCCCAGTCTACGATGTTGCTCCCCTCCCCGTACTCTGCATCCACCGACCTCCGCCCCGTAAGAATCTCCAGCAGCACCACGCCATAGCTGTACACGTCGCTCTTCTCGTCCACACGCAGAGTGTACGTGTACTCTGCGAAAACACAAAATCAATGGCGATGGTATGGTGAGGACCATGCCGTTGATCAGTATCAGACATGCACTATTCACGGGCAGGCATAGCGCTCACCTGGTGCGATGTAGCCGCAGGAGCCGGCGACGACGGACATGGGCGCGGCGCCCTGGAGAGCCTTGGCGACGCCGAAGTCGGCGACGCGCGCTTCCATGTCGGCGTCGAGGAGGATGTTGCTGGGCTTGAGGTCGCGGTGCGCCACCGCGGGGAGGCAGTCGTGGTGCAGGTAGCTCACGCCCTGGGCCACGCCAACCGCGATCCTGTACCGCGCGTCCCACCCCGGCCGCGCTTTCGGCGTCTTTCCTGCCGCGGCGCCGTGCAGGAGCTCGTCGAGGCTGCCGTTGGGCATGTACTCGTAGAGAAGCATCGTTCTCTCGCTGTTGGTGCACCACCCGAGCAGCCGGACGATGTTGCGGTGGCGGAGGTGGCCAAGCATCTCCACCTCGGCGAGTACCCTCTCGTCTCCGTCACCGCTGCCTTCTCTGTTCCTCTGCTTCGGCTCGCGATCTGAGGCTGTCTCCTTTTGCGCCGGTACTTGCCACAGCTTCTTCACGGCGATGACCTCGCCGTTCGGCATCTTCGCCCGGTACACCGTCCCCGACGACCCGGCGCCGACGATGCCGTCGCTCCCCTCGACGCACCGCTCCACGTCGTCGGCGGTGAAGCTCAGCCTCTGGAACGCGGTCATCCGCCACGGCCCGACGACGACGTTGGGACGCGCGCCTCCCACACTGCACCCGCTCGAGGCCGCCGAGTCGTCCTCCAGACACTGCAGCCAGCGTGCGGTGAGCGCGAGCACCGCCATTCCCGCAAAAGCCACCGCCACGGCCGACACCCACATTGCCGCGGTGTGCCGCGCTGAACCGCCCTCGCCCGGCTCCGTTGACCCCGACGGAGTACCAGCCGGCGCCAAATGATTAAAGGACACGTCGAAGGTCTCTAGTGTGGTGCAGTTGGCGAAGCCGGCTGGGACGCTGCCGGTGAGCGCGTTCCACGAGAGGTCGACCTCGGTGACTGACGGTAGCGCGGCGAGCACCTCGGGGATTTCGCCGCTGAGGTTGTTATGCTGCAGCCTCAAGCTCACCAGCCTCTTGCACCTGCCGATGTCGCTGGGGATCGCACCGCTCAGCTCGTTACCGGCCAGCTCCAGCCTGTACAAGTTTGCGCACCCGGAGGTGCCAAATGGCGGCATCTCGCCGTGCAGGGCGCACTTGCTCGCCGCAAATACTTGCAGCTTTGGTGCCAGCCACGCCGTGTATGGCAGCGCGTCACCGATCGGGTTGCCGGAGATGTTGAGGTACTCGAGGCTTGGGGAAGCAACCAGATCGAACGGAATGCCACCGGTGAGCTCATTTGAGCTTAGGTCCATGTAGGTCAGGTTCTGAACCGCGCCGAATCCCGGCGGAATCGAGCCGGAGAGACGGTTCGACTCGAGCCGGACACGCCACAGCGACGAGCAGTTGGCGAGGCTCGTCGGGATGGTAGAGTTGAATCTGTTGGCGAAGAGGATGAGGCGGAACAGACGGTTGCCGGCGCAGAGACCTGACGGGATGGGTCCGGAGAGGGAGTTGGTCGACACGTCGAGGCGGACGAGCCGCCCGCTCGCGCCCAGCGACTCCGGCAGCCTCCCGGTGAGCGAGTTGTTCCACAGCTGCAGCACCTCGAGGCTCGGAAGCTCGCCGATCGTCGCCGGGACCGTGCCGGAGAGGAAGTTGCTCATGAGGTTCAGCGTCGTGAGCTTGCCGAGCTCGCCGAATCCGGCAGGGATCTCGCCGGCGAGTTGGTTGTCCGACAGGTCAAGAACCTGCAGCTCACAGAGGCGCGACCACGGCGGAGGTATCGCACCGGCAAGCCTGTTCTTGAACAGAAACAGAGCTTGGAGCCGCGCGAGCTCGCCGAGCTCCGGTGGAAGTGCGCCGGACACGTTTGCCGCGGCGACATCGAGGTACAGGAGCTGCGTTAGCCCACCGAACTCCGATGGTATACCACCGTCGTAACCGTTGTATCCAATTTCAAGGCGCTCGAGGAATGTGAGTTCGCCGAGCTCCCTCGGCAGCCGCCCGGAGAGGGCGTTCCCAGCAAGGTGCAGGAAGCGTAGCTGCCGAAGCTGTCCGAGCTCGGCTGGGATGCTTCCGTTGAAGAAGCTTCCACCGAGGTTGAGTTGCTGGAGCCGCCGTAGCTGGCCGATGCTGCGGGGAATCTGTCCCGTGAAACAGTTGCTGTAGGCGTCGAGGACGGCGAGGGAGCCGAGGCTGGCAATACCGTCGGGGATGGTGGAGTTGAAGAAGTTGTGGCTGATGTCAAGCTTCACAAGACGGCGGAGCAAGAACACCGCCGGCGGGAGCTCACCGGTGAAAGCGTTCCCGCTGAGGTTGAGCGAAGCCAGCGTCGGCGCCAGCAGGGCGGCCGCGGTGGGGGAGAATGTGCCGGAGAGGTTGCGGCGGGACAAGTCAACACCGACGATGTCCCCGGTGGTCGCATCGCACGCGATGCCCGGCCACGCGCACCACGGCGGGGAGAGCGACCGGGTGGCGCCCGCAGATGCTGCCGCGGCGTACGTCCACGGACTAAGCGCGCTGGCCGGGTCGTTCAGTGAGGACTTGAGGGAGAGCAGCGCGAGGAGCGGGAGCGGCGCGGAGGACGCGGCGGTGATGGTGAGGAGCGGGAGCAGAAGAAGGAGGCCATGAAATGGGACCTGTGCGGCCATGGAGGAGGTGGTGGCGGTGTGAGGAGGTGGAAGGGAGGCCAGGCGGTGGTAAAATGGAGGTGGGAAAGGTAATGGCGGTGGTGCACTGGCGCATGCAACGTCATGATGAGAGGCTCGCAGGGAGGAGGAGGAGGAGGTGGTGGTGGTGGAGGACAGGAGGAGTAGAGCGGAGAAGAGAGAGCGCGCGGTGGTGGAGGTGGTGATGATGGCGGTGGTCGGGCCGGCCTGGCTTTGCATGCAAGAAAGAGACGACTTTGCCTGCCACTGGAGCAGCAGCCGCCATTGCTAGGTGACTAGGTCGATAGCTTTTCCGTTGCGCCCTGCACATGCCAAACTGCCGATGGTTAGTACAATTCTCAGTTCACATATGAGAGTCACCGAGGATAAATATTTTCAGTTCTTCTAGGATTCTGCCACCTGCCAACACATACACAAGCAACTGCATTTCCTTTTTGATTATTTGGTTGATTTCCACCACTCTTAGATGAGATCCCCGCATACATGGCAATTTAGCACGACTCTAATCTCAAAGCAAGAAGATTAACCCGGTAAAACCTACTGAATTTTCAGGTGATTGTGAATTACCAATTCTCGAGAAAAAAACTCTCATGTAAAACCTCGCTCAAAATTCAGTGGTTGCGGTCCCTAATTTCTGTTTCAGGCATATTCCAGCTGCAACTGAAATCACCGATTGCAGTTAGCATTTTTCGGTCAAAGAGCCAAAATTTTCAGTTGAAATTAACTATTTCTAAGTAAGTATTGAGACCCGTCTGGTTAGACTTTAGGATTCATGTGATTGCAAAAATATGAATTTTTTAATCTAAATATCAACAATTATGTGAAAGGTAACTATTATAAGTGAAATCTTCCGTAGATACTGAGAGGGGTGTTTTGTAGCTCGGGCTACATGTAGCCCTTAATTTTGAACATCCGAAAAACAAAAATTGAAGTTTCAAAAAATATGAA
The DNA here is from genome assembly GCA_947311845.1 of Poa pratensis. NCBI lineage: Eukaryota > Viridiplantae > Streptophyta > Magnoliopsida > Poales > Poaceae > Poa > Poa pratensis. The sequence continues at coordinate 2,888,610 of CAMZMU010000122.1, read as the reverse complement.
AAAAAATGTACATCTAGCCACACATATTTTTTACAAGCGTGCAAAATCTCAATCCAAAATACCATGTACTTTACACTACACAAAAAAGACAAATTATTTGAATTGTGCCCTCCAAATCTTGTCAGCATTTTTCTTTTTTACGTAGCCCAAAGTAAAAAGAATTTTGGATTGAAACTTTGTAGAATTGTAGGATACAATATTGGCTGCATCCAGATTTTTATTTTAGAATTTTTTGACACTTTATAACGTTGTTTTAATTTTTTTGAAATAAAAACTACATGTAGCCTGGGCTACAAATGCCATTTTCACGTAGATACTCCCTTAAGTATTCTTATCACGCCCCGAGAATGGGCCTGGGAGAATGACAGTCCGCCGCGCGCCTATAGATCGAGGCCTATACACGCGCAAGGCATAGAGAGGCAGGCATAAACCAGCACAGTCAATCTCAAGCTGCTCATTTACTCATTAATTAATAATACGAAAATTCGGGTTATCACATCCTCCCCACCTTATAAGAATTTCGTCCCCGAAATTCCACACAAAACATATCTTTTTTTTCACTCAAGCATGATTTTGACTTGTACAAACAAAAGAATTTATCATGCAATTAAACAACAAATCTAACGAATATAATTAGAGCAAGAGAACATGCATGAAAGTGAGTACAATAAAACATGCGTCAAAGTTAGTCACAAACAAAAGACACAACAATGTTAGTCGTGCACACTAGCAAACGTTCTACCCATTAGTGTCCCCGTGTCCTAACCTGAGCTCTGATACCATTTAAACTGTCACGCCCCGAGACCGGGTCTGGGAGAATGACAGTCCGCCGCGCGCCTATAGACCGAGGCCTATACACGCGCAAGGCGTAAAGATGTAGGCATAAACCATCACAGTGGATCTCAAGCAGCTCATTTACTCATTAATTAATAATACGAAAATTCGGGTTATCACAATTCACATATATTTATTACCACTTTATATAGGCTAGATGCTACAAATTTTCCCTCTGGTTAATTTTTTGTGGCATAGTACAATGTTGTGTGTGTAGGTGCACACACTCTCGACTACAACTTTCTCTTTTTGACAAATAAAATTGAAATTAAATTAAATTTGTATGTACTGCCGAAATGGCTAAAATATTTTTAGTAAAAGTAAAATATTTCAGTATGTATTGAAATGGCCGAATTTTCAGAAATCTTGTTGAAATTTTACTGGACGTGAAAATACTTGAAAATGGTTCGAATTTAGAATCAGGTAGCATCTTGTGCGGATTTTAATCATAATCACCTTGTGCCTAAGATGACCAAGTGAAACTTACTAAATTTTGGAGGTGATTTTGAATAAGCAATTGTCAGGAAAAAGTTTTCATGTGACTGTAGGAAATATGCCCAAGAGGCAATCATAGAGATGATGATATTTCAATGTATCCATGATTTATAATAATGTGTCTTGAATAATATCTTTGTTTTGATTGGCAAGTACGTGACTTGTTTGTGAAACTCATTACTTGTATGGTTATTCTAAATATGTCTCTTGTCGGAGTTCATGTGAGGACTGATAACCCACAAGTATAGGGGATCGCGTGTAGCCTTTTCGATAAGTAAGAGTGTCGAACCCAACGAGGAGCTAAATGTAGGATAAGTATTCTCTCAAGTTCTATCAACCACTGATACAACTCTACGCACACTAAACGTTTGCATTATCTAGAAAATAAAACTACGGTAGCAATACGGGTATGAGAGGTAGTTTTGCAAGATAATAAATACAAGAAAGTAAATGTTAGTGCTGCAGCAATAAAATACACTAAGTAACCATATACTAACAGTACCATGAGTGTGGAAAAGTGGTGGTAATTGTGGTGGCTTTGTCCAAAATTAATTAGTGAAGGTACTTGGTTCATTGTCTTCGATGCAGTTTTCTATGTGGGAGAGGCTAAATATACATGCACTCCACTACTTGGGATTACAAGTACTATATGATTGGATTGTTTAGCAAGCATCCGAAAATACTAACAATGCATTAAGCTTTCCCCAACCATAGCCTTAAGTTCAAGGTCCTCTTACTCCCATACGTGCAACTAATCGGTTCGCGTTCTCAGGTTTCTGTCACTCCGGCAGAACTTCCCCCGCTTCGTTACAAATAGTACCAACCCTAGAGTGTTTGATCCATGAGCGCACAAGTATAATGGACACCAAAGGACAGCACCATATAGACATACAACTCTAATGAACCTCATGCATTCAATTAAGCAATCAAAAGACAAATAAACTACGGAAACATGATGTAAATCATAGGATAAATATTATAGCATCAAACACCATGTTTACATAGGACGGTACAGAGGTTTGTGGGAGGATGAACCACTGAATACAAGGAGGAGATGGTGATGGAGATGGCGGTGAAGATGGCGGAGAGGGGCAGCGCGGCGGCGGCGCCGGCGGTGCGGGGAACTCCTTTCCCCGCCGCCGGCAAGCTTGGGGAGCGCCGCCCCTTAGCCTCCCTCCTTCATGGTTTCTTGGGAGCCCTCCCCCATGGAGATGAGATCCATGGGGGAGGCAAAAACGTGGCTTTTGGTGGCTGAAATTCGTGGGTGGAGGAGTCCTCCACGAATTAGGTTTCCTCCCTTTATATATCTTATCGGATTTCCGTCACCCCCTTTTAGGGTTCCACCAAAACGGGCCTACAGGCCGCGTCCGAACTCCGATTGGGCTGATCTCGGGCTTAAAATCTTCGTATGGAAAATTGTGACAACTTTCGTAACAGCCAGGTCTCCATATAACGTCATCTTCGAGGGTCAAACTGGCAATCTTCGTAAAAAAATTTCAGACAGATTTCAGGAAAGTCCCAATTCGACTCCAACAAGGTTTCCTCTTGTATTCTTGATAATTTCTACACATCAAAGAGTAAAACAAGAACATTGTGCACTTTTGCAACTATTAGTAGGTTAGTCCAAATAAATAATAAACTTAATATAAAACAAGTGCTAAAAGCATAAAAATGGCATGAAACAATCAAAAATTATAGATACGTTTTGGACGTATCAAGGACACACTTAAATATTAGACTAGCACATGTAATGGTTGATGACTATGTTTCACAAGTCATAAACATGGACATGTCAAACTAATAATGTGGACTTATGTTATAAACATAGAGTTGGATTGACCCACCTCGAGACAATGAAGCAAACGTTCATAGCTCTCTCTCTCTACACGATGTGTTTGCTTTGTCCATAGACCTGAGATTGTCGTATGTACTCAATGTTGGGGATCCTAGACAGAAAACAAAAAATCCTACCGACGATAACCATAAACTAGCCAGGATCTATACTATGCAGATATACTAATACAGAGGAGATCAGAATACATACCCTTGTAGACCGGAAGCGGGATTACGTTCCCGCACAAACGTTGTCGGTGGAGACGACGGCGCCGACCTCAGGGTCGTGTAGTGGAAGAAGACAGCTCCCAGCACCAAACAATGGTGCCTCGTGGTTCCACACACGTACGGTGTGAATGACAACCTCCGGGCTCCAGATCCAGCAGAGCAGCGGAAGCGGAAGATTGGATCTAGCAGCACGGCGGTGTGCGTGTAGTAGAGAGACTTCCCTCCTCGTACGCAGCTCCAGAAACGGAACCACGCTCAAGGTAGGAGAGAAGAAGAGGGAGAATTGGTGTATCTTCAAAGGCATGGGGGGTCCCCTATTTAAAGGAGAAGGAGGGAGGCCACCTCCATTGGCTAAGCCATGTGGGACTATTCCCACATGGCTCGGCCGGCCATGGAGGGTGTACCGGCCCTGGTGGGCCCCATTCGGACCAGCCAGGCCGGCCGGCCCTCCCCCCCCCCCCCCCCCCTTTTTTTCTCTTTTCGTTTTTTGGAGTTTTTTCCCTAATGGGCCTCTAAGGCCCATTTAGGTTTAATGCCTTTAAAATTCGAATTAAATTAAATAAATATATATTTAATTACTAATAACACTTATTAATATTAAATACATATTATTTAATTCATTCGGACTCCGAAACATCTTTCGTTGCCCTCGATCTCCATCAGACATGTCCGGAACACTTCCGGAGTCTCCGGTTTCTTTTCTCTCTAAATCCAATCTAATCGTCACCCACCCTTAAGTGTGTTACCCCACGGTTCGGGATCACTCCAGACATGATCGAGACACGTTCACCGATCAATGACTAACAGGGGATCTGGATACCCATGATAGCCCCTGTGCGTCCACGAATGTCTTTTATCGTTTGAACCTTTAGACGTCCAGTCTCATCCTCTTGCCTAGCGATACTTAGATTGTCCGAGCGTCGTTCTCGGTATCACGATTACCGAGCATGACCTCGTCATCGACAAATCTATCTTTACTCGTCTGTGATATTACATCCCCGTGACCTAGTCACATGCTTGCAAGCTCATTGATGTAATCTCACCGAGTGGGCCCAGAGTATCTATCCTGCTATGTGGATTGGCAATTCCCGCTCTTGATCACTCGCTTCTACTGCTTCCTTCCGATACCCGAAAGTGTCACCTTTATTGTCACGCTATATAAGACATGTCGTTTGATGCGATCAGCCGCATCTTCCAGAAGCAGAGATTTGATATGATCTCACGGTCGAAGGTATGAACACTACGTTTCTATATTTTGGGTATGTCCATCAAATCATTCACCCAATGATATGACTCCGTTGTCAACCGACGTGATTGTCCATGATCAGGAAACCTTGATCATCTGTTACCCAACGAACTAGTTAAATAGAGGCTACTAGGGACCTGGTTGTTTACATACCACACGTGTATTAATGTTTCCGCTTAATACAGTTATAGCATGGTATTAAAACATATTATGAACAATTGAGATATGACAAATAAAATCACTTTATTAATTGCCTCTAGGGCATATCTCCTTCAGTCTCCCACTTGCACTAGAGTACAATTTAATCTAGTTTACAACTTGGTAAAAGCTTAACACCTATAGCAATATTGGTGCATGCGTCTCGTGGAAGAGGAAGCAAGTCAACGATCTCCCACATTGAGATCTGTATGTGCTTTGCAACACTTCTATGTCACCTAGTTTGACATCATCCGTATCTTATGATAACGGTGAAATATATGCTTTGTCGATGGAGTGAGACTCAAAATTTCGCATAGCATGAGCCTTAAAAGTCTAAGAGATCTATTAAGGGAAACCAGGCATGCTCGGGAAAACTGCAAAGTCCAATCACACTTGCTACTTCCGAAATAGCCATATATTCCTATACCTATGTAGATCATGCGACAGTGCATTCATATGCAATTTCGCAAGCTAACCCTTCTACGATAGTGCATTCATATGCAACTTCGCAATCTAACCCTTTCTTCAAAACAAAGGACTTCTCCTGTATGAGATTTCTAGCCGTATGGGTCAGTGTCATAACTTGCATCATCGTAACCCTTTTACGGCAAGTTGTCTCTTCACTCTCACCCATACAAGAAACATATCTTCAGTTCTCTGTAGACACTGAAGGAAATACTTAACATTTGTTCATTGATCCATCCAGGGATCACTCTAGAACCCGTTCTTCAACCAAGAACTTGGGTCACACCAAGTCGAGTTTTCAGTATGATAGAATCTATGTCTGAGGCATAGAGGATGTCGGACATCCAGTTCTTTCAATAACTATCACTGAAACTTAATATTTTATCTAGTCATACAACCAAGAACCTTTTTCTTCGCTTGTTCTATTCTGAAACATTTCAGAATCTTGACCTAGAAAAATATTCCTGACCTAATGTTATTAAGCCCTCTTGATCTATACAAATTACAGATCTAAAGCCTAATACTCTAAACTTCATTCACAGAAAATTTAATCACTTAAATAATCATTCATACTTTACTAGAGGATCTGTATCATTCTCTATATGTCATTACATATAAAATGGAATGACACCTAGCTCCCACTCAAATATGCCTTCCGCATATAAGACAAGGAATTTCTTTTAGCTCCCACTCAAATATGCCATTCACATATAAGATCAAGAAAAGCTACTTAGCTCCCACTCACTTCTTTATAAATGCAGGTTTCTTCAATTATTTTGGACGACTCCAAAATCCTTTGATCACATTATCAAAGTGAAGATTCCAGCTCCGATATGCTTGCTTCAGCCCATGAATGGACAACTGAAGTTTGCATACATGTCTAGCATCCTTAGGATCAACCAAACCTACTTGTTGTACCGATTACAACTCTTCCTTAATGTTGCCATTAGGGAACACGGTTTCTTTATCCCCTATCAATTTCTTAATTGAAAATAATTGCTAGAACAATCCTAAACAGACTAAGGCATCGCCACTTGAGACAAAATCTCGTTGCGGTCAACTTTTGAATTTGTCAAAACTGTTTTATGACAAATCGATCCTTATAGACGGTTGTCTTTCCGTCAGCGTCTATTTGTCATAAAATTCCATTTACTCTCAATGGCCTGAATGCCATCAAGAAAATATACCTAAGTCATTACTTAGTCATTGTACATGGATTTTATCTCGGATTATATATGGCTCATAGCCATTTCTCGGACTTAGGTTCACCATCGCTTCTTTGTAGTTCGTAGGTATTTTCATGTTCCATTAACATGACGTTTCATAACAAGATAGTCGTAGCACATAGTGTGGTAACCATTCTCGTATGCCTACGATTTTAGTACGAGCTTAAAGCATCATGATCATTATCATTAGCTTTCTTTCATCTGTGGAGGATGATATCGGAACAGTTTCCGGTATCGGAACAATTTCCGTTGCGTCACTCTGATGTCTGGAGAGGAAGTTCATTAACTCCGTCTTGCTCTACTTTCTTTCCCACTTATACCTTCGGACAAGAAACTATTTCTTTAGTAAGATATATTCCAGCAACAATTTTGCCTTCTTGTCGTGAGACACGTACCCAACTAATTCTTTAGGTACACTACAAAGGTTTATCCATTTTAGGTTTGATCGTATCGAAACACTAAAATACCGAAACGACAATCTAGGCTAAAAGCCATGCCATAACTCATATGGTATTGTCTCCATGGATTTAGATGGTTTCCCTATTATCTAAAGTGAATGTTTTGTTCCTACCATACGACTCTAATGATCACAAAAATTCGATAAGAGATTTTATTGATCACACACAATCCAATAGTGTGTGATTACGACGTTCTAACACACCATAACATTGTGGTGTTCCATACGGCGTAATTTGTGGAAACTATTCTCACAAGTCTTCAATGATATGCCAAACTCATAACTCAAATCTTTGTTTCCTCGATCTGTATCGCAGGAAATTGATTATCTTGTTAAGTTTAATTTCCTACTTTACTTCTGAACTTATTTGAATTCATCAAACTTTTCAGACCAGCATTTCATTAAGTGGACATCCATATATCTACTTAAATCATTGGTAAAGTTTACTAAATAATGATTTCCACTACACGTTGAAATACTTCATTGATCCACACACATCAATTATGTATGATTTTCAATAAGTTACATGCCCGTTTCCAGAAAACGGTGTCTTAGTTATCTTTGCAAGTGTCATAAGATCAAAATCTAAAGACTCGGAGATCCATCGGAATGGAGCTACTTTATGCTTATAACTTTGACATGACTCAAACGTTAGTGCCACATGAATGTGGTGTCATTACTAAGTTTGTATCCTTTGGCATTTAATGTTATAAATGTGACCACTACCATCTAGATTCACATATGAACATTCCATTCACGATCGGTGTACGATCATTAAAGATATCGCTCATAAATGTAGGACAACGATTTATCACTAACAGATATGAACGATTGTCTCGCAAGAGGGAGACACACTTATAATGATCATGCTAACAAGCGATCAAAAGGAATATTTTTCAAATCCAAATTAATCCAAATGGCGGATGTCGAGAGAGAGTGTCTATGGCCATCACAACATGTTTGCCTGCCATCATCAACACACATTGTCTCCTCATCCTTCCAAGCCACTCAAGCAGAAAATCTTGTTTCACTAAACAGGACCAGCATCAACACTTAATCACTGCATAGAGTACTTGTTAAGGTAAAACATTCATAACATGTATATCATATATACCCCATTATCATTGATGAATTTCCGGCGATCTGTTTCATCTTCTAGATTCTGCAATCAAGAATTCATGAAGGTGAATGATTCTCCTTTCATGACATAGTCTATGACAAACCATTTGCACCTGGCAACGTTGTCTGTCATCCAGTGATCGAGTTGAGCGAGCGTCTCAATGTCATCAAATATGACCAATGTCATCAGGTATGACCGCCACATGCTCTTTTAATGCGAGTGTTCTCTTCCATCTTAGTTGAGCGGAAAACCTGATTTACGGTGCATACAGATCATCAATCTCAGCGACCATTCACGATCTGTCAACATACACCCACAGTTCATTCTCAACGGCAGAGATCATAGCATACACTGGACTATGATGAAATTATCCGCACAAAACTTGATAATCTGAATTATCTTTTGTCAGCGGAATCTTCGGTTTTATCTCCTAGCGGGTTTTGTATCGTATAGAGCTAAAAGGTTTGAAACAAGGAGTATCCTCAAGCTACGGTATAAAAATATGAAGTTTTGGACCCAACTCTTTTTAAGTTTCTCAAATCGCAGGAATGCGCCTAAGTCTAACAGGGCTATAGAAGAGGTTATCATCTACAAAGGTTTTGCAAAGCATAAAGACTTTTGTTCATAATAAAATATGGGTTCAAGTTTTCAAAATAAAACTAAGTTTTCAAAGTAAAACTAAGTTTTCAAAATAAAACTACTAGAACTCCCACTCAAGACGAGTATCTCTCGCATCGTCTTAGTGATTACACAACCCCCATCCATTACACTACCCCCATCGATCAGGCAGATAGCATAACTTCAAAGGTAGACATCATATATCGATCACATCACCGCATGTGATTCGTGCTTAACCTTTCGGTACTTGTGTTCCGTGGCCATGTCTGTACGTGCTAGGCTCGCCATAACACTCTCTGACGTATTCGCGCGTGCAACGTGGCTTACACCCACTGTATGCGAACGAAGAGACGAGTGTAACCGCAATGCGGCGTACCCCGTAACGTAGAACTTTATTGGTGGTGCACGACAGAGGGAGAACACTATTATCGGAATTTTGGGAGGGATCATCTTATATTACTACCGCCGTGTAACTAATATATAGACATATATATACATACACAATATAAGATGCACTCAATCTACATAACATCTATAATGAAATGTAATGCGACATGATATGGTCTGCTCCGCGCCGATGGTCTCCTTCGCGCCGACAGTTTATAAACAATTTAATAAACCTACCTTGACCATATCACATTGCCCATGCAAAATAAAGTTAGACGCTTTCTAGGGACGGATTCAAGGGGGGACGAGCGGGGGCGACGCCCCCCCTAACAATCTGTTCGCTACTTGATATGAGCGATTAAGCCCGTGTAACAACGCGGCGATGAGTAATTTCACCCCCCCTAAACAGCTCAATCTGTGAAAAAGCAGAAGTTCCCAAGCCCATCTATAGCAGGCCAAAACTCACAGCCCACCATGCGCAGATAAAGGGATGACTAATGAGATATAGTTTTCTTTAATCGCTGCACCATCGCATATACGCCAGATCGTTTCTTTTTTCCTGCCTGCGTCCGCCGCCTGTGGCCATGATTTAGGGCAGTCGAGAGCTTCCAATCAGAGACCATGGCATTCCACAGCCGCACTGCGCGGCTCGCTCGCGCCGTGCGGCCAGCATGAAGGGCAAGTTTCTAATTATAGTTGTCCGCCATCTACAACCATAATTGTTTATTTATCCTAATTTCTCATTTTTCCTTTCTAGAACACCTCTCGTTTCTAATTCTAATTGTCTTGTTGGAGAACATCAATGGGGCGGCCATGAAGAACTGCAATGACCCGTCACCAGTTAGTCTACTATCCTGATTTTATTTCTGGGTCAGCTGGTCTATAATGTTTAATGTTTAATGATCTATCTGAACCTTGCAAAATTACTGATGTGTTATACCAATTAGTATATATTTAGTTGAACTTTTGTGGTGTTGAAGAGGAAGGGAACGAATCAGAATATTGAATTGGACATTTTTGGCTTTTGGCTATGAGACTAGCGGCAACTAGACAAAGCAATACATCCCCACACACAAAAAAAGCTATCACATATCCTTACTTATGTGCAGTAAATTAGTTCAAAAATTTATCTAGTTCTCATGTCAAGTTTCTGTGAATTTTCTCGATTACACTATCATAACAAAGCTCAAAGGGGCCGAGGTAATTTTTAATGACATGGTTCGGCTTATTGCAAAGTATAACCATCGGTGGAAACTTGTTTAAGCCCTTTATTTCAAACGGTGTTTATCTCGCCACCCCTATCTTAAAATCCTGGCTCCGTCCCTGACGCTTTCTACTTTATCTTTTGCATGTTTTACGTGGCTTCTAGGGCTTCCGCATAAGAACCGTTTCTTACCTATGAAAACAACCACAACAGTGATAAGACAATTGTCTCTATTACACCCCTTTCAGGGCCCTCCATTGTAAATGCAATATCAACTATTGTACGAGATACAGACACCCGCCAGCCACATATACGATACAAGCCGTATGTCAAGTGTGGAACCAGTCTCGCGTAAGAGTACGCGTAAAGTCGGTCCGGGCCGCTTCATCCGACAATACCGTGATATAAACAAGTACACGCGAGAGGGTAACAAATGTCGAATCGATGCCCACATTCAACATGTGTTCTAACCGTACAGATATATCTACGCATAGATCGGCTCTGATAGCATTGTTGGGTATCGTAGACAGAAAACACAAAAATTTCCTACCGACGATAACCATAAACTAGCCAACATCTAAACTATGCAGATATACTAATACGGAGGAGATCAGAATACATACCCTTGTAGACCGGAAGCGGGATTACGTTCCCGCACAAACGTTGTCGGTGGAGATGACGGCGCCGACCTCAGGATCGTGTAGTGGAAGAAGACAGCTCCCAGCACCAAACAATGGTGCCTCGTGGTTCCACACACGTACGGTGTGGATGACAACCTCTGGGCTCCAGATCCAGCAGAGCAGCGGAAGCGGAAGATTGGATCTAGCAGCACGGCGGTGTGCGTGTAGTAGAGAGACTTCCCTCCTCGTACGCAGCTCCAGAAACGGAACCACGCTCAAGGTAGGAGAGAAGAAGAGGGAGAATTGGTGTATCTTTAAAGGCATGGGGGGTCCCCTATTTAAAGGAGAAGGAGGGAAGCCACCTCCATTGGCTAAGCCATGTGGGACTATTCCCACATGGCTCGGCCGGCCATGGAGGGTGCGCCGGCCCTGGTGGGCCCCATTCGGCCCAGCCAGGCCGGCCGGCCCTCCCCCTTTTTTTCTCTTTTCCTTTTTGGGTTTTTTCCCCTAATGGGTCTCTAAGGCCCATTTAGGTTTAATGCCTTTAAAATTCGAATTAAATTAAATAAAAATATATTTAATTACTAATAACACTTATTAATATTAAATACATATTATTTAACTCATTCGGACTCCGAAACATCTTTCATTACCCTCCGATCTCCATCGGACATGTCTAGAACACTTCCGGAGTCTCCGAAACATCGTGCATTAATGTTTCCGCTTAATACAGTTATAGCATGGTATTAAAACATATTATGAACAATTGAGATATGACAAATAAAATCACTTTATTAATTGCCTCTAGGGCATATCTCCTTCACTCGAGATGTGAATCGACCTACTTTGGGGCTATCAAACGCTACACCGTGAAAGGGTAGCTATAATGGTAGCTTATGGGTTTGTCATGAAGCATGCTGCGAGGCATAGTCAGTCAAGAAGGGATTTGCCCCTCTCTACTTGAGAGAGACATTTCTCTGGGCCCCTCGAGTGATCGGATCCAGAAATGCATGGTCGTGCTACATAAGGTTAATAGTTAACCTAGTAAGGGATTCCGAAACACAGGATCGAGATAGTGTGGTCAGCTAGGAGCTGGACCTAATATCATGAGGCAAAGGGAATGACATAAACATTGTGATGGTTCGTCCGATATGATCTTTATGCGCGTTTGAGAGTTGGCAAGTTTTGCTAGAAGCCACTACCAACTATTGGCCGAGTAAGTGTACTCGTGTCATGTCTAAACGTGCGTGAACCTATAGGGTCACACACTTAAGATTGTGGAGGCATAATTCGGATTGGATTCGAGTTGGGCTGGAATAGACTCCAGAATGAGCTTCAGTTGAGGCAGCCCAATATGGGGAGGTCTATATAAGGAAATGAGGCTGGACGTTTTAGGGTTGCCCATTTCCGCACCAAATCCACCCAACCACCGTATCCCCACGCCCTGCCACCCGCGCGGACCTAGCAGTCCGGCGAGCGGTGCCTCCACGCCGCACGTGTGGATACCGGTAGAGGTGCTACACTTGGAGCACTTGGACGAGCCGCCGAGAGGAGCTATTCGTGTGAGAGACTGGATCGGAGAGGATTGTACGTCTACCCTGCCCCGACTCGCTTCGCCGACTTCGGCACGACACAACGCGTCTAGTGGTAATCTCGTGATCTATAACTACAGCAGTTCCTGGTTGATGTGGTAGAAAATTTTGATTTTGCGCTAGCATAGCCTACCCATCCTCCTTCAGTGAACCTCGTTCATAATTCAATGGTTGTTTGATTGAAATAGAATTTCCATTTTGGATATATTTCAGCCAGAATTGAAATTACTGAATTTGAGTACATTCTGTGATTCTGGTTTGCATTTTGGCCGAAGGACCGGAAAATTCACTTGAAAATGACTACAATGCAATCATAGCTTTTTTACTTTGACAAAAGTAAAATGTATTTAAATTTATGCGTATTACTGCATGAGTCAATATTTTGACCGAGACAAATATTAGTATGACTTAAATTTTGGTAAAATTTCACTGGAAGGGAGAACCAGTTTGAAACAGGTTTAGAATTGAGAGTTGCGTTTCATCTTGTGCGAATTTCATTCAGAATTCGAGCTACCAATTCAGGTCTGTTTATTTGTGGTCCTTCTTTTTTTCGCCAGGCACCGAATAATACTACTACTGGACAAGTTATCGTTACAAGCTAGAATAATATCTTAGCATACTACTCCGTACTAGCGAATATAACTAGCTAGCTAGTGTTATGAATTTGGACACTGAGCTTTTGAGCCTTTCGTGTATGCTGCAGTGCAACATCTGCAATCTCCTTGTCTCCCATTGATCGTCTCTCTCGCTTTTTCCATGGATGGATCGATTGATCTAGCTACGGTTTCCCATCTCGTTTCCACCCCCTTTTCCCCTCCGCTCCTTTTTCGAAACTAAAGTTAACAAGCTAGGACTCAAGGAAAAGGAGCTGGATGGTACAGAGAGACGGTGGTGATCATCCATGGACTGATGGCCCTTTCTTTGAGCGAGGAGGCGTCGCATGGGGAGAATGTACTCGATGGCCGGCCATGCCAAGGTTTTGATCCTTCCACCCTGCAGGTGCTCCATGCTCTTTTTGTAACTTTGGTACAGCCTGTCTCAAGTTATCCGAGAGTGTACATGTCAGATTCTGTTGTCTGAAAGGTAGTTTGAGTTATGACCTTCTTAACAGCTACTGCTCCCTATTCTTCCCCTGATGTTAATTACAGTCTGCCTGAAGACAGAATGTATGGACAACCAAATGACACATGATACATTTTCATACTAAATCTAGGCACTACTCACTGCACATATTTTTTGACAAAAAGGCAGTCGGAGCTGCTTTTCATTGATTTAATCAATAGAGAGAAAGAGTTTTGGCTACAGCCGGGTCGTTAGGAAACCCGAGAGAAAATTTCAGCCAGAGAAAACTGCAACTACAACTACAACTGATTCAATAGAAACTAAATCCATTCGCAAAAACAAAACAACAACTAAATCAGGTTCTCGCGATCTATTGATCAAGTCTGACGCTGCAGATCGCCCAGCCAAGGCCCAGGTTCGAGCCTCTTCACTGCACATAATACCTTAATCAGATTCATGTGGCAGAGATCTTGACTTCTGTTACACTAATTTTCTTCTCAACCAGCACCATTCCCAAGCTGCCATAGGTTTAAGTAAAAGTTAATCCAGGTATATTTCAGATGGAACACTCAAGTGTACAAGCTGTCACGTGTCCTTTTTGTTCTTGATGTATTCTCGGCGCAGAAATCAAGGCAACATCATACTGCTAGTTCCCTTGCTGATCCCCAGAACTTACTCTCATCTTGTTCTTCTTGAACCAAGTAAGATAACATGCAAGTTTGTCCTCATCTTTGTGCAACAAATACTCCAATGTTTTGTCTTAATTGTACAATTAGTACTCGCATGTAGTCTCTCAATTATGTTTACCTTTTCTTATCATAAACATGAACTTCTTTGACTATTTTTTAGCCGTCAGCATAAAACATCATCCTTTCTCCTTGCGCACACGCCACCGTCTATTTTCCTTTTGGTTCTATCTGCATTGTGTTGTGGTGAGCTATTAATCGAACGACATCTGGCAACGATATTATTGTCGTGATCATCTGACCTACAATATGAAAATATATTCCACAATGGATCGAATGAAATTGATTCGCATTGCGAATGTTGATATTTTTTCTATAACCTTGATCAAACTTGATTTTTTTTACTTAAGACAAATCTAATATGCGGAGTAAAAACGACCGAAGAGAGCACATGTATATATTCTTATCGCCCTTCTGTTGGTTCATGTGATTGCTTCATATGCCAATTTTGTACATGTGTTGGTTCATTCCTTTGCACAAACTCACATGTTTAGTTTCCTCGAATCTGAACAATATTGCTAGCACACTTTTCGTGGTACTGTTATTCAAGTTCAAAATTGCTGCTTGTTTAACACCAACGACAAAGGGAAGAAATGTTTTATGATTATTAAGAAAATAAATGTTTGGTTAGAATGGCAATGAAACATTACAAGAGGTGAGAAAAAATTAATTCTATAGGATAACTTACTAATTCATCACTTGTGATCAACACATAAGTAACTTAATGACTTGAACACATGATTATCTGATCAACAAGCACAATTCCAAGCATCAACCAGCATACTAATGTACTATATAATCATGCCATATGTTTAAGAGAAAGTTACTCATCTTACCTTGCAGATGTCAGATGGAGCACTCAAGTACACAAACTGTCACCTGTCCTACGTTCTTCTTGATGCATTTTGGGTGCAGAAAGCAATGCAAATTAATCATAGTTCGTATGCAGCAGCAGATCGGCCAGCCACTGCTGATCCAAGAACTTAATCAGATTGATACGGTGAACGTACGTACAGTCTAAAAAACAAAGCATCCAACATGTTCTTTCTCTTGGACCAAGTAAATTAATTAAGCTGCAGATTTGACCGCATTTTGATGCAGTTCTTGCAGTGCGCTGTCTGCATGCTGCGCGGCAAAATGGATGGATGCTGCAGCGACAGCATGCGGCAGCTAGCAGACAGAAACTAGCAAACTGCATGGAGAAGGCAGAGCTTTGCGGATAGTTTAAAGGAGGTGCAAATATTTATGTACAAACCTTTAGATGCATATTTTACTGTAGTACTATATTATTTTTCTCTCCTGATTAATTATTTAATGATTAATCCTCCAATGCTTGGGCTTAATTGGATAATTAGTGCTTGCAATCAAATTGAAGGAGAGACTTCTAGTGATTCGCCGGTACTGACGGGCTCACGGGCGGCCCGCCAGCGGGGTATTTAAATGCTCGTCTCTAGCTAGAAGAGTATTCAGGTAGTGTTCTGCTTAATTAATTACTGTAACGCTTTCAAAATGTGATGATTAGTAGAAGCTCACATGCAGCAGCCTTTCCAATCCCTTGTGTGTCAAGACTAAACAAATCCGAAAAAGGCTGTGCTAATTAATCTTCATTCCCAAGGTGAGTGAGTGTTCATAAGAAAGATACAATCATCACTGATGACTACCTTGGTACATCTAGTAGCCACCTCCAATGATTATCGTGCTCTCTATATTGCTTTCTGATGCAACAAGCGCCTAAGCATGATGTAACACAACACAACAGCTGAGACCTGAGAGCATATGTTATTACGAGTAATTTCCAGTGAGACCGTCCTGGTAGAGTGGTACATAAACGCATAGTTTTCTGAATTGACAGAGGCTTATCCGACCCGTTTGCACCCAAATATGGCCGGGCATGTACCGTCTTCTTTGCTTTGCCAGATTGATAGTATTGCGGATGAAAGTTTGAAAACGAGGCCGTTGATTTCGTGCTGGGATCGGAGGAGGAATGATGGGAGTTCTGCAGCCTTTGGACCTCCAGATAGTAGTGAATCGAGTGGCCGGATCATGGCACGCATGGCGTGGCCAAGAAAGCAGAGGAGGGGCAAGAGAGAAGGGCAGCATCCACACACACATGCCGAAAAGTTGCCGCCATTTTCAGGCGGACCTACTATGAGGATGGATGGATGGACGCATCATGCATGAGACACGCGCGGGATTGGTTTTTGTCGGAGGCGTGCGCGCCGGTGCCACCGGGTTGTTCTTTTTGCACTCATCTCGCCGCCTTTTTCTTGTGCAAAATTTTCGTTGGAAAAGGGATCGACTCGAGTGAGTTGGCCGGCCGATCAAAGGAGAAGAAGAAGCTTCAGTACCACTCTCGGCAAGAACAGACGGAGGATCCTAATTTGTACTCCCCTGTAGATGGCGTCAAATTTCTATGTGATTTAATTGTAATCATCAATTTGATTTATAATACTCCACTGGTTTTATTTACTCTGTGTTATGGTTTTTTTTCAAGTCAAACTTTTCAAAAAATTGACCGAGTATATAGAAAAAACATCAACATCTATAATATCAAATGCATATAATATGAACAAAATTGTATGAATTTATATTGTATGTGTCGATATTTTTCTATATAATTGGTCAAATTTTACAAAGTTTGATTTTGACTAAATCCATAATGCAGGGTAATTGTGAACATAAAGAGTACTACATCCGAGTTTGGGATTATAAGCCCCCCTAGAAGTTTGAGCCCAAATTCGACCGTAAAAATAACTATAAACATGTTTGTTTTGTCATGATCGGAAACTTCTTTCACATATGAATTTATAACGGTATACTTTTTAAGTTTTTATGACATTTTTTTGTTAAATTAATGTAAGTTGGACTCGAAAATTGAAGGAGGCATTAACATCCAACAAAGTAAGTACAAGAGATATATGTCATAAAACTTACTTTTAGAACTTTTTATATTTTTACGAGTAATAATATATGTATAATTATTGTTTGGCTACTCTAACTGGGACACGTGTTTGAGTTAGTCTTGGAGTGCGTGGGGTCTTCAATGGGAATTCTCTAGGGAGAGTACATGCATCCATTCATTAATTGCTAAATTAATAATGTGGAAATTATCGACAATTGTTTTGTCGTAACATGTCAACATGTGATGTAGTTTCGAAATTTTTGTCGCAGTTACACCAACGATACGAAATGTCAAAAGGATTAGCGGTTCGATTGACAGATAAAATATCAGGAATAATAAAATGCATGCATGCATGTAGTGAGCTAGAAAGAACGCAACCCTACCGCAATTGTACGATACCCTCCATAAAGACATAAAAAGTACGAAATAACTGAATTACCACCTAAAGAGGGTTCTTGTAGGCGCAAGAAATTATCTCAGGGCATGCCATCGAGGGATTGCTATTACAAATGTGTTATATATTTTTTTGACTGTAGTTTCTACTCCCTCTGTTTTTTTAATTATAAAATGTTTTCAATATTTCAGTGTGGACTATATACACCATGTGAAGCTTACCAAAACACGTCTAAATACATGCGAATAAAAAACAACTAAAATATATTGTAATCTGTTAGGCTTTAATGAAACTTATTATGTAATACATATATATATTATTTCTCTTTTTCTTTCATGGTTAGAATTTTCCGAGGATCTGTCTCTCGGATAATGAGTCAATGTGCTGTTGCTCACCTCTATAAAGAATGTCCGTACTCTGGTGTGGTCTTAGGATGGTGCCCACGTCAAACCATCTCGAGTTGCTGTCACGTGGTGGGAGAAGATCTTGACCTATCCGTCAAACTTCAAACCTAGGGAGCGTAACGAGAACCTAATGTATACATAGTGGAACATGTGGAAGGAATGAAACCGAAAGGTTTTCGAGGGCAAGCGCAAGCCCTACACTGAAGCGGCGCATCTCGCTCTGGCCGACATTCGTATGCATTTGTCTAGTAGCTTTTTTCATTCGGAAGTAATCCCTAGACCTCCATGGGGAGAGACTATCGGGACTCTCCATTTTGTAAACTCTCTATGGTTACCCTCTTCTTCTAATTGAAAGGCAGAGTCTTGCCGTTTTCTCGAAAAAAAAATTCAGAGGCACCTCGGGTAGGGGCCTAGTCTTTTTTTTTTTTTAAGGAGGGTAGGGGCTTAGTCAGGATGCAACAGTCATCCTTTCAGGCCCGTGTTCCACTCGGCCCACTGTCGCTCGTCAGCGCGCGGAAGGAAACGGACCGTGGGCCTTCACTCGAGTAGACAGCTTATTCGGGGTGCCGGACGAACCACCGCACCCGCCGCCGCCGCTTCCCCGTCTGCAATCTCCGGGACCTAAACCCCGGCAGTACCCTACCCTCCCAACTCCCTCCGCCTCCCGTTCCGCCCCCTACACCCGCGCGCCGCCGCCACCTCCAGTCTCTCCCGCGCCCCGCCGTGCCCGGACGATACCATGGTGGGGCTCTCGGAGGGGGAGAAGCACTTCATCCGGGGCGGCATCGCGCACGACCTCCGGGCCGACGGCCGCACGCGGCTGCAGTTCCGGGCCGTCACCGTCGAGACCGGGATCATCCCTCAGGTATGTCTAGAACCCGCACGCGTTCCCTAGAGAAGGGCTGCTACTGTACCGTGGGCTCTCTAAATCTTTCTTCTGATTGGTGGTGATGGTTGTAGGCCAACGGCTCGGCGCGTGTCAGGATGGGTGCGACCGAAGTCATCGCCAGCGTCAAGGTATGGGTCCTTGCAACTTTCCTGGCTATGAATCAGCATCAGAGCTATCTGTATTGTGTATTCGTCCATGATAATCTTTGCCCCAAGGAAGAGATCTTCTATATCACTTTCCTGTCTTGAAAATCAGAGCGAGAAATGACAAGGTTTCGATTCCCCTGACAATCATTGAGCGTAGCAACTAATTCACTATCGCTCGGCACCGATAGTTTATTGTTTCACATTTATAACTTGTTTGTGTAAGAAACCATTGACATGTTCTATTCTAATTATTCATCTGTTTTGGTTCTATTCTATTCCTTTTCTAACTGTAATTATTCATCTTCAGGCTGAGTTGGGGAAACCAACCATTCTGCATCCTGACAAAGGAAAAGTTTCCATTTATGTTGATTGTAGTCCAACTGCTGCGCCCATGTTTGAGGTTGGTGATTCGTTCTTCTTGGATCAAACTGAAAAACGCACTACTATATTACATCAATCAATAATCCAAATCAGCAATTATTTCTTTGGTACGTAATTTATGTCATCCAGACCTTTTATGTAATAGATACGACAGATCAATTCACTATTTTTCATTGTGATGATGAATCTAAAGAAACAATGAAATTGTCCGCGATGTAGAGTAATGTGGTCATTAGTATTAATCTGAAGAAACTTTTAAGGCTATTCGATACTTTATTAGTAGCTGGCCAGCCTGGCCTTGCAGATAGGTCTCCTTTTAACCGTGCACTCATTCTGATAGTTGATAGTTGATATGAACACGTTCTTTGTCAAGCATTGGTTTATGAGTTCCGACATATCCTGCATTCTGGATATTGCCGCAGAGTTCAAAAAATTGCTTGAAATGCATGTTATATGTATGATTCTTTAACAGAACAATAGGTAGTTCTTCTAGTCCTCTTCCTCGCACTTCTGTTGACCTTCTGTTGTTAACCGTGCACTCATTATGGTAGTCGATAGTAACACATTCTTGTCTTATTTAACCGTGCAGTTGGCTCATCGCCCATTCCTTACGCTGTATGCAGTCATAAATTCACCCTTCAGGCAAATTAACTATAGAAGTAGTCACTTGTATCTTTTTTTCTCGAATGTGTGGTAAATGTTGCTAGCCTAGATGCATTAAACTACTTAATTTTTTAATAAGTACAAGCCTGTAGACCATGAATTTTTGCTATTTTTGTTAGCCAAAAGCACAACTCATAAGGCAGGGTCGTACAGCAGAACAGTGGACTACTATGTGAGAGAAGAAGCAGACTGATCGGCCTTCACTTTAAAACACTTCCATATTCTCTTTGTTAAACCCATTGGCTGTATTTCATTTGTTCACTTTCTGATCATATTCTGCTGAAATTTTTTTGTGCGCATGATTGACTTGTATTAAATTGAAATTTCTAGGGTAGAGGTTCTGAAGAATTGTCGGCTGAGCTCTCTGTTGCGCTGCAAAGATGTTTACTGGGTGGTAAAAGTGGGGCAGGTGACATACAGTTTTATTGTTTACAATTATCTTTGTATCTCATATCGCAATTTGAACAACTGTCTCATATCTTGTTTCGGCATTTGCTGGAACTTATTTGTTGCTTATAGTTGTGGGTTTGTGGCTCAAGAAACAAATATGCAAACCTCTTTTTTATTTGCATAACTGAATATTACCAGTGTTTGATGAAGCTTTGTTGGGATTGCAGTGCACACTGATTTCATGCAGTTTTTTCATCCTCTTATGTTCTGTATTTAAATATTTTGCTGAATCTTGCCATTTCTGTGCCTGATTTTAATTATGCCTACTATTTGAACATTACTTTAAACTTATTTGCACTACTCGCTTACTTAGTATACATATATAACTTTATTACATCAAACTTGTGTTATCGAGTGAATTGCTGTTCGGAATTCGGGTGCACCAATCTGAGCGCAAGTTCACTAAGATAAATCAACTACAATTTATATTCCATATGAATTCTCCTCACTCTTGCCATTGTTGCTTGCCTGGTGGCAAGGGTTTGCTGTTGATTAGTTGGTAGTAAATAGGCTGGGATAGCAAGTCATATTCAAATGAATAAGCATGTTTCGGGTAATTAACAGTTATTCTCCAAAGTTGAATTTAAACTCTGTTTACAAATATCGGGATGTTATGAACAAATGGAAACTACTACAGTAATTTGTTCCAAAATTAAAAGTGAAACCCTGCCTGTAGGTACCTTTTAGTCTTCAGATATGCCAGTTGTGTCTGGTTGTCTATTCCTCCTGTAACTGTTAGAGAAGATCTCACTTAGAGTTTAGTGATTCAACCAAATTCAACTATGCTCCGATGCCCTCTTCTTGCTTCAAGACACTTCAACAAAAGCAGATTATCACTCTTGCTATCAGTAATTCCATCTCACTGACCCAAATTCAACAAACTGTATTTCAGGGGCTGCAATCGATTTGTCGTCTCTTATCGTTGTTGAGGGAAAAGCCTGCTGGGATCTGTACATTGATGGACTTGTGGTCAGTTCCGATGGTAATTTGCTTGACGCACTAGCTACTGCGGTAAAGGTAATCTGTGGTTTCTAATGCTTCAGATGCATCCCTTGTAGTTTCAAGTTATATCTTTTGTTGCAAGTGTTGGCGATGTCATTAACTTGAACTCGCCATATTTATTGGTTAAGAAGTGTCATCAATTTTCTCGTAGTCCATTGTAATGGCCATGTTGATTGGAAGGTCTTATTTGCCGTTCTGAGGAATGAAGTGCTTTGTTCTTGTATCTTCTTTTTTGTTCTGGGTCTTAATGCTAGCAGGCAGAGGTTATCAATACCAGATTAGTTGTGCACCAAAGAGTAAATGGCTAACTTGTTTTGTGTTACTCGCTGGCATAGCAGCAGAACAAATCTGTGGAAGATAAATCATAGTTCCTGGAGACGAGCTATTACAGTTTCTACTCTTGCACAATTCTTCCGGGCATACATGCACCTCTATCTAAAGATTCTGTCAAATGGACAAGTTCAGGCACTACTTGGATTCCATGGTAGATTTTCAAATTGTTATATCTGAACAATGCGATTTTTTGAATGTAGAAGGCAGAACAAGTTTGGAATCAGTAAATCAGGCATACATTAGATTTACTTTATATATATTGAATGGATTGGTGATACTATGATGCCTATTGACAACCAAATTTGAGTCTTTGATGGGGTATCCAGGAAACTGGTTATTGGTCATTTTTCAGCTGTTTCTGGTACACTGTGTCACTATAAAGTATCCATGTTATGCTTCGTGATTGTGGTGTGCTGTATAGTGCACATTGCACTGGTTGACATAATTAAGGCACTAATAGTCTATATGCTTATTGCAGGTTGCTTTGAGTGATACAGGTCTACCAAAAGTTAATGTTTCTCTTAATGCTGACACGGATGGGGAGCCTGAGGTTGATATCAGTGACGAAGAATTTTTGCAATTCGACACTTCCAGTGTCCCTGTTGTAGTCACGTTGACCAAGGTATGTTGCGTTTTCTTTTTCGTTTGAGTAACTTTTATGCGTTGGTGCCAAGAAGAAATAACTGAATTGTTTAGAAATGCCGTGGCATCATAATAATCAGAATTGATAGGAACATCATGATCATTCAAAGTTAGTGTTACTTTTGAATTCATTTTAATCAGTGATCCACCATCTGCGAAGTACTACCTCCGTCCCTAATTAGCCTACCAAAACGTCTTATAATATGGGACAGAGGAAGCATATGTTTAAAACTGTCGTGTAGCACCAACATTTGTATACTTTTATCATGTAAAAAATAGATTGAGTTGAACATTTTCCTTACCGTGTTTAGTTTACGACTTTATGCTCTTATGTTTGTAAATATATTCTTGTCTATCTGTATATTCTTTTCTGCTTTTTAAAGTACCTGTTCGTTATTCTAGGTTGGTAAGCACTATATTGTGGATGCCACTTCGGAGGAGGAATCTCAGATGAGTTCTGCGGTTTCAGTTTCAGTCAACAGGCTTGGCCAAATATGCGGGTTGACCAAGAGGGGAGGCGCAGGGTTGGATCCGAGCGTTATTTTTGATATGATATCTGTGGCCAAGCATGTAAGCCAACGGTTCATCTCTCTGCTGGACTCGGAGATCGCAGCTGCTGAAGCGGCGGAGGCCGAGTAAACAAAAAGATGCAGAGAAGATGGCATTCTGACGACTACTGACTGCTCCTACCTGCCCTTGCAAATGATTTGCAAGAATGTACTGTGTTCCTACTGCAATTGCTGGAGTGTTGTCAAGTGCAAGCGTGACATATGTTGGTGAAATGTTTTAAGTTGTGGTCATTGTTCCGGGACTGGAATGGAATGGGATGGAATTTGGAACCATGATGGAACTCAAGTGTTTGCGCGTGGTTCCACGTTTTCAGCTCTGTCAAGAAATATATAATATCAAGGCATGCAAGTTATCCAGTAATGCATTATTTTTTTCTGAACATTCATCTTTTACTAATGGACATGTTCTAGATTTATATGCGGTCGTACAGAATTTTTTTGCAGTGGGAACACGGTAATGTACATGTGTGATTTTTTTTGCGAAACATAGACGCAGACGCTTACAAACACGCGCATACACTCACCACTATAAACGCACACATGCACACCCTAGCCCTATAAGACCACAAGCGCTTTGCTAACGACGGTAGTGTCGCCTCCCACCGAAGAAGATTCAACCTTTTTAATGAGAAATATAAGTCTCAAAACCTTCCTACTAACCATCCAATCACAGGTTGATTCTCTACATGTGATTATTTTACATCTGTTGGGATGTGCAAGTGAGAAAGCTCTCTTGCAACCAAACTGTTTAAAACGGTGTTAGGGGGTCCCTTGGCTGGTTTTCAGAAAGTTGAGGGGATTATGTGAGCCAATTTTCGTATTTGTCCATTTTCTGAAACTTATGGGCATTTTATATAATTTGATATCACTTTCTCTTTCGAAAACCCTATTCTAGAGTCCGGGCTACAAGGAGCCTGTTTTTTCAAAAATTCGAAATCTGTTGAGAAATGTTGTTGTTCAACACTTGCTTCCAATCACCACATGCACAGGGGCACAATCACAAGATCAAGAAAGACACCAAATGGAGACAAGGCTGAGAGCTCTTTATTATTGTATCTCGTACTACAAATCTTATCAGCTCGTGTGTGTCTAACTCTCTCCTCATGCCTTCTATTTATAGTTTCACTTGAGGGATATTTTAGGTATTTTGCCCACACAACCTGATCATATTTCACTTGCCCAGCAAGGAGTATCAATCCTTGGCATCCAAGGATGCTATGCACAAGGATAAGTCTTGGCCTCCAAGGATAGAGATCGTAACACTCCCCCTTGGGTTTATACCGTGGAATGCACATGCCTCATTAAAACTCCTCCAAAAACCCAGTGGGAAAAAAGGATCAACAGAGAAAGATTACATTGCACACACCAAGTTCTGTTGCACTTGTTGCCTCGTTAAAAACCTTGAGTGAGAAAACCCAGTGGGAAAAAGTCATTTGGGGGAAAAGAGTACAACAACGTATCTTCAGGATTAGTTATGATCTTCGGGATCATTACGAGTTCTAAGAACTCATATTACGGTCTATGGTTCAGGGCTCCCCCTAAACCTTGCATCTCTCTAAGTCGTCTCATACCAATGCCGTGAACACATCGGAGAAAACTAGGTGGAGGTAGAGACTTTGTGAATAAATCGGTAAGATTTTTGCATGACTTAGTATGCAAGATCTTTACTTCCCCACTCTTCTGGAGCTCATGAGGGTAGAAAAATTTAGGAGCAATATGCTTAGTGAGATTGTTCTTAACATAGCCCATATGCATTTGTGCAACACAAGCAACATTATCTTCATAGATAATGGTTGGGGGTACTGATGACATCAAGTCCACATGACTTAAGATGTGACTTGTCATTCGTCTGAGCCAAACACACTCGTGCGGCCTCATACATCACAATTATCTCTGAGTGGTTCGTAGACGTGGCTACTAGGGTATGTTTGAAAGACCACCAAGAAATGGTTGTACCACCACAGAGAAATACGAATCCAGTTTGTGATCTGTCATTATGGGGATCAGACATATAGCCAGCATCTGTATATCCCACCATGGACAAGTCTTGGTTTCTTTCATAGAATAATCCAAGATCTTGTGTACCTTGGAGGTATCTGAGGACAGTTTTGACGCCAACCCAATGTCTTCTGGTTGGGGCATCACTATACCTAACTAGGAGGTTTACTGCAAATGCAATATCATCCTAGTGCAATTCGCAAGGTACATTAGTGCTCCGATGGCACTCAAGTAGGGAACTTCAGGTCCCAAAACTTCCTCATTTCATCACAAGGTCTGAATGGGTCTTTATCCACCTCAAGGGATCTTATGACCATGGGGGTTCTTAGAGGGTGAGATTTATCCATGTTAAATTTTTTCAAGGACCTCTTTGTATAGGTGGACTGGTCTATTAACACTCCTTTAGGGAGGTGCTCAAACTGCAGGCCTAAGAAAAGTTTGGTTTTACCCAAATCTTTCATCTCAAACTCCGTCTTAAGGTAAGACATAGCTTCCTTTATGTCCTCTGCGTTTCTGATGATATTGAAATCATCGACATAGACTAAGATGATACAAAATCCATTATGGGATTTCTTGATGAATACGCAGGGACAATCATCATGATTGGTGTAACCTTTGTTTAGGATTAAGTCACTTAGCCGGTTGTACCACATTCTATCGGACTGCTTTAACCCGTAAAGTGACCTCTGCAATTTGACGCTATACATGTTGCGATTTTTATCTCGATGTGGGATTTTTAGTCCTTGAGGGACTTTCATATAGGTCTCTGAGTCAAGTGACCCATACAAGTATGCGGGCACCACATCCATCAACTGCATTTGCATGTTCAGGCTAGCTGCCATAGATATCAAATATCAGAACGTGATGCCACTCATCACAGGAGAGTATGTTTCATCGTAATCGATGCCTAGTCTATGCGAAAAACCTTGTGCTACCAGCCCCGCTTTAAATCTCACCACCTGGTTATTTTCGTTCCTCTTCTGAACTAAAACCCATTTGTATCCAACAGGGGTAACTCCTGGAGGAGTTCGCACTACAGGGCCGAACACATTCCTCCGATAGAGCAAGCGCAATTCAGCCTCAGTTGTTTTTTTTGCATTTAACCCATTTTGAGTGCTTCTGGCATTCTGCCATGGACTTAGGTTCTGGCATTTTTGCATTCCTCCGATATTAGTCTTTTTGTTATATAACTCTCCCGAATCAATATAATTATGCTGATTTCATCATTCATTTCCACAAGCTCGTCATGATTTCCCAAAATGACCGAGTCTGGGTGTTCCGATGTCCCAGTGTCAAAATCAATTTGCGCGCGTGATTCTGCACTAGGCATTCCATCTTCAAGATGGAACACTTCAGGGAGTTTATCAAATTCCGGCTGAGCTTCTTCAACTGACTTAAGGTTTGACGTATCTGGCACGAAAATTTGTTTCTGCGAACGTCTCCGCGGAAGTTTATCCTGAGCACCTAGAGGTATCCCCCTTTCCTAGGGGTTTGGCCTAAATTTAAGTCAATAGCTTTAGGGGCTATCTATACTCTCTCTGGCACATTTACAACAGGTATATGTGATTTTGTTACCCCTATGATCAGTGAAGGCGTCTAGCAAATTATTTGCTAGCCTTTGGAGGTTTATGAGATCCTATGAACTTCAAGTTCAACTTTGCTAGTGTGTGGATCTAAGGACTGGAGTCCTGATACGTCCAAAACGTATCTACTTGTCCAAACACTTTTGCTATTATTTTTCCTCTAATTTGCATGGTTTGAATATAACTAATGCGGACTAACGCTATTTTTAGCAGAATTGACTTGGTGTCTTATTTTTGTGCAGAAATCAAAGTTCTCGAAAAAATCTGGAAAAATTCCAGAAATTCTTACATGGCAAAAGACCCACGGAGCCAGAAGGGGGGCTACAGGAGGGGCCCACAGCCCCTAGACGCCACCTGGCCACGGTCCAGGCTGGACTGCGCCTGGGGCCCACCTGGCCACTCCGTGGCTGGGTCGGCGACTCCCTTTGGCCTATTGATTTCCCTCGACCTAAAAACGTCAGAACATCGATCGTATTTTCCAGAAGAGTTCCAGAGCGCCGCCACCTCCGCGAAACCTATTTCGGGGAGCAGAAGTTCCTGTTCCGGCACCCTGTCAGGACGGGGATTGGAGAGGAGATCATCGCCATCGCCATCACCGCCGCCTCTTCATCGACCATCCATGTTCCCCCCATCCATGTGTGAGTAATTCACCGCTGTAGGCTGAGGGGATGTTAGGGATTGGATGAGATTGTTCTTGTAATAAGATGTCAGATCATTAGGGCATCATGCATAGTATTTGTATGTGTGCTATTTATCGTTGTTGCAACTTGGTGTGCTTAATGCTTGACACTTAGGGCCCGAGTGCCATGTTTTCATATCTGAACACGTTATATTTTCATGGGTATAATTATTGTTCTAGATCATATCTACAAGTTGTATGCACCTGTTATTGTTCGGAACCCCTGGCCCCATAGTGACAACATTTGGGATAACCGGAGAGGATGGCTGTGACTTGAGGGTTTCATGTATTCACGGAATGTTAATGCTTTGCTCCGGTGCTCTATTAAATGGAGTACCTTAATTACCATTTAGGTCCCATGATTGGTCCATCTGAAACGGGGTGGTTGGACAAAAGATGTCATGCAAGATTCTTATTGCAAGCACGTACGACTAAATATGGAATACATGCCTATGTTCATATTAGCACCTGGATACTTTATTATTATTTATCTGCATATTGCCCTGCGTTACAATTATTTCATGAATTATCTCATCCATGCAACACCCGCTTTTACATCCCTATGCCTACGGTGGTTTAATCCTGCTGTTTACTAGAATTGGTATTAATGCTGTTTTCGCGTTACTATTGTGTTACTTTATTACTGTTGCTATAATATTATTGTTGCTACTGATAAATTGTGCCAAGCAAGTTTACTTCCAGGTGTGGTTGAACTGACAATTCAGGTGCTACGGCTTATAAATATTCTTTGGCTCCCCTTGTGTCGAATCAATAAATTTGGGATTTACTTCCCTCGAAGATTGTTGCAATCCCCTATACTTGTGGGTCATCAAGTCCCTCGGCACTCCATGAAATTTCTTGGAATTCCTTCTAGTACATTTCTCCCCCTAACGCCGGGAAATGATCCTCATTAAATATACTATCAGCGTACCGAGCTGTGAACAGATCCCCAGTCATAGGCTCAAGGTATTTGATTATAGACGGAGACTCATAACCCACATAGACCCCCCAACTTCCGGTGAGGACCCATGGTAGTACGCTGAGGTGGTGAGATCGACACATATACAGCGTAGCCGAATCTTCGCATATGGGAAATACTTGGTTCTTTCCCACGCACTAGCTGTAGGGGAGATGCAGAGTGATATGAAGTTGGCCTGAGTTGGATTAAAGATGCCGCATGCATCACAACATGTCCCCAACAAGTGGTTGGGAGCCGACAGTTCTGCAAAAGTGGCCTATCAATCAATTTAATCCTTTTGATTAATGACTCAGCAGGGCCATTCTAAGTGCGGACATGTGGAACTAAATGTTCCAATTGTATGCCTAGAGCTAGACAATAGTCATCAAATGCTATGGAGGTAAATTCTCCAGCATTATCCATCCTTATGGATCTGATCCGGCTATCCGGAAAATTTGCCCTTAGTTTTATTATCTGGGCAACAAACTTTGCAAAGGCATGGTTCCTTGTAGATAATAGGCATACGTGGCTCCACCTAGTGGAGGCGTCAATTAGGACCATAAATTAGTATTTGAAAGGTCCCGACAAGGGTTGTATTGGTCCACAAATATCTCCTTGAATTCTCTGCAGGAACATGGGCGATTCATCCTTCACCTTCAGGGTGGAGGGTCTAAGGATTAACTTCCCTTTGGCTCATGAAGTGCACATAAAATCTTCAGGGTTTGGGAAGTCTTTTGTTGCTATGTTATGGCCAAAGAGTCATCGATGATTTTCCTCATCACGCCCAACCCATCAGGATGACCCAGTCTATCATGCCATACCCTGTATAACTCTGGGTTCCTGAAAATTGTTTTAAGTGCAACATATTCCTTTATGGGCTTTATGTATGTGTAGTACAATCCTGATGATAAGGAAGGGAGTTTCTCAACCACATTCTTCTTGGATCCGTTAAATTTAGTCATGATCAGATATTCAGTATCGTACTCGACTTTCATTTCCACATGGAAACCATTTGCAAGGATAGCTTTGAAGCTTAGTAGGGTCTGATGTCTACGTGTGCTTCTATTCTTGTAGACAGTGTTGGGCCTCCAAGAGCAGAGGTTTGTAGAACAGCAGCAAGTTTCCCTTAAGTGAATCACCCAAGGTTTATCGAACTCAGGGAGATAGAGGTCAAAGATATCCCTCTCAAGCAACCCTGCAATTAAGATACAAGAAGTCTCTTGTGTCCCCAACACACCTAATACACTTGTCAGATGTATAGGTGAAAGTGCATGGTTGCCCCCATGTGTGGTTTTGGTAATTAATGACACTCCTTATGGACTAATGTTTACATTGAGATATTCTTATAGATCTTGTGTATTGGAGTTCATGTGTTGGACTCTTGAAGATGGCATGATGACCATTGCTCTATTTAAGGGTTTATATGAAGAATGGTCATGTGTAGAAGATGAAGTGCAAAGGAGACATGAAGACGGAGCTTAGTGAGGCTTTCCCATAATGGTGTATGTGGGAGCATTTGGAGAAGTCTTCATCAAGCATGTGCTAGCAAGCACAATCAAGAAAGGTGTTCCAACTTGAGAGAGTCAAGATCGTCATCATCGAGCTCAAGTGGAATGCGCAAGGCAAAGGTATGATCTTGATAGGTTTTCTATTTTACCGGTCTCATGTTGTTAGTGGGAGACCGGGTTTTAGGATAGACGGCGTACTATCAAGAGGGGTTCTCAAGTGAGTAACTTGATCGCATCTTTGTGGAGAGCTCATACCTTTGCATACTTGGCATATCATCTTTCTTGGTTCTTATTTGGCTTTTCTCCTTGTTGGGTTTTGGTGCTTGTCGTGATCTTCATGACAAGCCCAAGTTCTTCGAAAACGGATTTCATTTGGAAAACTTGTTGCGTTTTCGTGTTGGAAATATTACCGGTCCACCTTCGAGTTAGGGTCCACACCTTCCCATGTGTGGTATCCCCTCTATATTTTGTGTGATAACACTCGTCGTTACCTTTCCAATGCAATTGGATTCACCTGATTTGGAGTTCATACGAGAAAGTTATTGCATTTCAGGTTTTACAGTTTCACTGCTTTCAGGCCGGAGTCTCCGGTCTTCTGGACCGGAGTCTCCGGTCCTTGGTTTTCCTCGAGAGTGCTTTTCTTGTTCAGCCCCTGGTGGGGGCCGGAGTTTTCGGCCCAAGGGGCCGGAGTATCCGCCCCAGGCCGAAGTTTCCGGTCCCAGGGGCCGGAGTTTCTGCCTGAGCTTCTCTCGTCTGTTTGTTGTTCACCCCCTGGTGGGGGCCGGAGTTTCCGCCCCCAGAGGGCCGGAGTTTCCGCCCCGGACCGGAGTTTCCGGTCACTAGGGCCGGAAACTCCGGTGTGATATCTGGCTGCAACGGCTCTTTTCTGGGAGGGGTATAAATACCCCTCCACCTACCTCCTGCCAGCAAGCTCTTCCCAGCAACCTTTGCTTTCTCTCTCCTCCATTGTTGCAAGCTCATTTCCTTGGTATCTCCCAATCCCTCCACCCAAACTCTTTGATCTTTGGAGGATTGAAGGAGATGACCTAGATCTACATTTCCACCAATCAATATCTCCTCTAAGTGAGGGGAACATAGTGGATCTAGTTCTTGGAGTTCTTGAGTGGTTCTCCTCTTTGTTCTTCCTCTCTTATTCCCCCATAAGCATTTGTTGCTTTGTTGGAATTTG
This sequence comes from Poa pratensis, assembly GCA_947311845.1. Taxonomy (NCBI): domain Eukaryota; kingdom Viridiplantae; phylum Streptophyta; class Magnoliopsida; order Poales; family Poaceae; genus Poa; species Poa pratensis. The sequence goes on along the minus strand of CAMZMU010000122.1, from coordinate 2,857,589 downwards.
AGAGTGGAGGACTTGAGCACTTGTGCTCTTGCCTTTTGCATTTGGTGCATCGGTGTGCTCTCCACGAGGATTCGTGGAAGTTGAAATCTTGTGAACTTGTTACTCTTGGGTCTTCGGGCCCTAGACGCCTTTGTGGTGGTTGGACCCTTGTGTGGTCACTTGAAGCCGTTCGGGAGCCCCCAATCCCTTTTGTGGGTTGTGCCTCGGATTGTTGTTGAAAGGCTCCGGATTCCGCCTCGAAGGAATACCGATAGTGGAAGGTGAACCAAACCTTTGTGGTGCGGTTCATCGGAGAAGAGGGTGAAACCTTTGTGGTTGTTGAACCGTTGTGTCGGTTCACACCTCTCCAACGAGACGTACTCCCTTTCAAGGAGGAACTCGGGAATACATCCTCGTCTCCGCGTGCTTCGGTTATTTCTATACCCGAGCTTTTTACTTATGCACTTTACATTGTGATAGCCTTCGTGCTTGAAGTATTCTATTGCTATCACCTTGTTGCTTGTCTTGCTTAGCATAAGTTGTTGGTGCACATAGGTGAGCCTAGTTTATTTAGGTTGTTGGCTTGTTAATTTAAACACATAGTTTTATTCCGCAATTAGCAAGCCTTTAACCGGAAAAGTTTTAATCGCCTATTCACCCCCCCCCCCTCTAGGCGACATCATTGTCCTTTCAATAGGTGCACTAGTTCGGCGAAGAGATAGTGAAATACAAGTAATATGGATGATTATAAGTGGTAATTGCAATCTGGAATAAAAATGGCAGTAAGCGAACATGTAGCAGAACTTGTTGTAAACGGTGTTTCAATGCTTAGAAACAAGGCCTAGGGATCATACTTTCACTAGTGGACACTCTCAACAATGATCTCATAACTGAATAAGTAAAAGCTACTCTTAAACACTCTCTTGTTGGATAACAAACACCATTCATTGTGTAGGGCTACAAAAGCACACCTCAAGCCGGAGTAAACAAGCTCCACAACGTCATAAAGGAATCACACACGGTGCACACACTGTCACCTTTACACCGTGGAGAGTACCGGAGTTCATATTAAAGTAACCTATAGAGTGCATAATAGATAAAGAGTAACCTCTACTTATTCAACTAGATTACAAAGCTCATGATCACATAAAGATCACACCATGGGAGAAAGAGATGAACCACATAGCTACCGGTAGAGCCCTCAGCCTCGGGGGAGAACTACTCACACATGGTCATGGTGAGCACACTTGATGGAGAGGTTGATGAAGAGGTGCAGCCCGGAGAGGAGACGGAAGCCCGCAGCAGCCACGGCGCGACGGCGGCGGCCCGTGGAGGCGGCGGCTGCCCTTGGTGATGGAGATGGAGTTGAGGAGGTTCTCCTCCCCAAGATGGCTGCTGGGGAGGAGGAAAATTCGTGGTATGGGGCTCCTCCCACGACCTAGGGTTTCCTCCCTTATATAGACTCTCGGATTTCCGTCATCCCATATATGGCTGCAGTAAATCGGGAATATCTCGGCCGTCCGGACTCGGAATTGGGTGAATTTTAACTCTAGATCGATTCTCGCGAAATTTCCTACAACTTCCTTTTCGGGGAGACTTCCGTTGGACGCCGTCTTGGGCCCGTAACGTGACCATCTTTGAAAAACGTTTCCAGACAGATTTCTGGAAAGTCCCAATTCGACTCCAATATGGTTTCCTTTTGTATTTTTGATAATTTCTACACAACAAATAAGAAAACAAGAAGATTTTGCACTTTGGCAACTATTAGTAGGTTAATCCAATAAATGTCATAATATGATATAAAGTGTATATAAAACATGTAGCAATTGATATAATATAAGCATGGAACATCAGAAATTATAGATACGTTGGAGACGTATCAAGCATCCCCAAGCTTAGTTCTACTCGTCCTCGAGTAGGTAAAACGATAACAACAAATAATTTCTGAGGAGACATGCTTTCACACAATCTTGATCATATATTGCAAGGCTCATGTCATGAATGAAGTGACTCAAAGCAATGGTCTATAGTTTGCTAACAAATAGATAAAGAGTAAACAATGAATCATATAAGCAAAAACTTTTCATGAATAGTACTTTCAAGACAAGCATCAAAAAGTTTTGCATAAGAGGTAACTCATAAAGCAATAGATTCAAAGTAAAAGGCATTGAAGCAACACAAAGGATGATTAAGTTTCAGCATTTGCTTTCAACTTGTAACATGTATATCTCATGGATAGTTGTCAACATAAAGCAATATAACAAGTGCAATAAGTAAACATGTAAGAATCAATGCACACAAAGTTGACACAAGTGTTTGCTTCTAAGATAGAAAGGAGTAGGTAAACTGACTCAACATAAAGTAAAAGATAGGCCCTTCGCAGAGGGAAGCAGGGATTAAATCATGTGCTAGAGCTTTTTAAGTTTTCGAAAGCATATAGAGAGCACAAAATAAGTATTTGAGAGGTGTTTGTTGTTGTCAACGAATGGTAGTGGGCACTCTAACCCCCTTGTCAACCAGACTTTCAAGAGCGGCTCCCATGAAGGACGTTATCTCTACCAGCAAGGTAGATCATCCCTCTTCTCTTTTGTTTACACATGTATTTTAGTTTCTTTATAGTGACACTCCTCCCAACCTTTTGCTTACACAAGCCATGGCTAACCGAATCCTCGGGTGCCTTCCAACATTCACATACCATGGAGGAGTGTCTATTTGCAAATTAAGTTGCTTACTGATAAATCAGGGCAAAACATGTGAAGAGAATTATTAATGAAAGTTGTAATTAATTGGGGCTGGGCACCCCGTTGCCAGCTCTTTTTGCAAATTATTGGATAAGCGGATGTATATGCCACTAGTCCAGGTGAAAGTCTGTCAGAAGTAAATGACAAGATTGAAAGATAAAACACCACATACTTCCTCATGAGCTATAAAACATTGACACAAATAAGGAGTAATAAAGTTTTGAATAGTTTAAAGGTAGCACATGAAATATTTACTTGGAATGGCAGGAAATACCACATAGTAGGTAGGTATGGTGGACACAAATGGCATGGGTTTTGGCTCAAGTTTTGGATGCACGAGAAGCATTCCCTCTCAGTACAGAGTTTAGGCTAGCAAGGTTGTTTGAAGCAAACACAAGTATAAACCGGTACAGCAAGAATCACATAAAAACATATTGCAAGTATTATAAGACTCTACACTGTCTTCCTTGTTGCTCAAACATTTTACCAGAAAATATCTAGACCTTAGAGAGAACAAATATGCATCCCAAGTCTCAACAAGCTCTACGGTAGTTCTCCACTACTAGGCTTTAACTACATGATGCAAGAGCTTAAACATGATCTACTTGAGAGCTCAAAACAATTGCAAAGCATCAAATCAAACAAGACAATGATCTACAAGAATGCATATGTCTTTTCCAATACCAACTACTACATGTAGCATTTTCTTTTTCCAAACAAACACCAATCAATTTATTTAAACATAAACTCTCCAAATGATAATATAATGCAGCAAGAGAGTATTTATAAACAAGTGCTAACAGCTCGAAGAGATGCATGAAAAACAGGAGCTAAAAGCACTGCAGTAGCTAGTTAAGAATACTCAACAAATATAAGTGAAGAACATGAGTATTCACATGAAAAAGCGGAGCGTGTCTCTCTCCCACACAAGGATTGCTAGGATCCGAATTTATTCAAACAAAAACAAAAATAAAAGCACACAGACGCTCCAAGTAAAGCGCATAAGATGTGAAAGAATTAAAATATAGTTTCACTAGAGATGACCTGATAAGTTGTTGATGAAGAAGGGGATGCCTTGGGCATCCCCAAGCTTAGACGCTTGAGTCTCTCTGAATATGGTTGGGATGAACCACGGGGGCATCCCCAAGCTTAGGCTTTTCACTCTTCTTGATCACATAATATCACCCTTCTCGCTTGATCCTTGAAAACTTCCTTCACACCAAACTCAAGACAGTTCTCATTAGAGGGTTAGTGCATAATCAAAAATTCTCATATTCTGTAATGATACAATCAATCCCAAAGCTTCTGGACATTAGCTACAGCCACCAATGCTTTGTGGAGCAAAGAAATCCACACAAACACAGTAAAAGAGCGAATGCAAAACAAAAGGCAGAATCTGTCAAAAACAGAACAGTCTGGAATGACGAATTTTTTCGAGGCACTTAAGTTGCTCAGATGGATCTGGCCTAAAATAATGAAAGTTGCGTACATATCTGGAATATGCGTGATTTTTTCAGAATTTTTGAATTTTCTACAGGGAGATAAGCTCAAATCGTGACAGCTAAAAATCTGTCACTGCGCAGAAATCCAAATCTTGCATCAACTTTCAATATAGAACTTTACTTGGCACAACAATGCATAAAATAAAGATACAAAGGAGTTGCTACAGAAGTACAAAACTCCTTGACTCAAAGAAAAAAAAATAACAGAAATAAAAACATGGGTTGTCTCCCATAAGCGCTTTTCTTTAAAGCCTTTTAGCTAGGCATAGTGATTTTTATGATGCTCACATAAGATGAGAGTTGAAACATAAAAAGAGCATCAAGAAGCATATATAAAACATGTTTAAATCTAACACTCTTTCTATGCATAGGAGTCTTGTAAGAAAACAAGTCAATGAAGAACAAAGTGACTAGCATAGAAATGCAAAACAAGTGTAACTTCAAAAATTTCAACATAAAGAGAGAAGACTTAATATTATTGTGATATATGAAATCGTGTCTCCCTCTCTCATAAGGACCAGTAGGTCTTAAAGTACCCAGCAAATAAAAGCAAATCAAGAGAAAGCTCAAAACATTCATCATAAAGAGAAGAAATTTAGTAACATGAAGATTTCTATAACCATACTTTCCTCTCTCAAAATAATTTTCAGCGGCATCATGAATAAACTCAACAATATAGCTATCACATAGAGCATTCTTATCATGATCCACATGCATAAAAGTATCATTACTCTCCACATAAGCATGAACATTATCATTAGTAATAGTGAGAGTAAAAGTATCACATCCATCATTGTAATCATCATAAATAGGAGGCATAGAATAATCAAATGAATTTTATCCTCAATAGTAGATGGACTGAGAATATCATATTCATCATTGTAAACATCATATATAGGAGGCATATCATAATCAACATAAACTATATCCTCAATAGTAGGTGGACTGAAAATATCACAATGATTATAATCATCATATATTGGAGGCAAAGTATCATCAAAGCAAATTTCCTCCTTAAAGCTTGGGGGACTAAAAATATCATATTCATCACAACCAGCTTCCCCAAGCTTAGACTTTTCCATAGCATTAGCAATAATGGTGTTCAAAGAATTTATAGTAATACCATTGCTACCATCATGCAAACAATCCATAGGTTTTTTAATTTTCTCTTCAAAAGCATCATGTCCTAATTCAATATAAAGTTCATAAAGATCTCTAATTTTTTTGTTGTTTTCCATTAAGCCTAACTAGTGAAAATAAAAACAAGAAACAAAAAGATATAATTGCAGAATCTAAAGGAAATAACTTCGAGCACTCACACACTAGCAACAATACTAGAAAATAGCTTTGTAGCCAGAGGATGTGAATACCTTTTACCTTACCTCCCCGGCAACGGCGCCAGAAAATAGCTTGATGTCTACGTGTGCTTCTATTCTTGTAGACAGTGTTGGGCCTCCAAGAGCAGAGGTTTGTAGAACAGCAGCAAGTTTCCCTTAAGTGAATCACCCAAGGTTTATCGAACTCAGGGAGGTAGAGGTCAAAGATATCCCTCTCAAGCAACCCTGCAATTAAGATACAAGAAGTCTCTTGTGTCCCCAACACACCCAATACACTTGTCAGATGTATAGGTGCACTAGTTCGGCGAAGAGATAGTGAAATACAAGTAATATGGATGATTATAAGTAGTAATTGCAATCTGAATAAAATGGCAGCAAGCAAACATGTAGCAGAACTTGTTGTAAACGGTGTTTCAATGCTTAGAAACAAGGCCTAGGGATCATACTTTCACTAGTGGACACTCTCAACAATGATCTCATAACTGAATAAGTAAAAGCTACTCTTAAACACTCTCTTGTTGGATAACAAACACCATTCATTGTGTAGGGCTACAAAAGCACACCTCAAGCCGGAGTAAACAAGCGCCACAACGTCATAAAGGAATCACACACGGTGCACACACTGTCACCTTTACACCGTGGAGAGTACCGGAGTTCATATTAAAGTAACCTATAGAGTGCATAATAGATAAAGAGTAACCTCTACTTATTCAACTAGATTACAAAGCTCATGATCACATAAAGATCACACCATGGGAGAGAGAGATGAACCACATAGCTACCGGTAGAGCCCTCAGCCTCGGGGGAGAACTACTCACACATGGTCATGGTGAGCACACTTGATGGAGAGGTTGATGAAGAGGTGCAGCCCGGAGAGGAGACGGAAGCCCGCAGCAGCCACGGCGCGACGGCGGCGGCCCGTGGAGGCGGCGGCTGCCCTTGGTGATGGAGATGGAGTTGAGGAGGTTCTCCTCCCCAAGATGGCTGCTGGGGAGGAGGAAAATTCGTGGTATGGGGCTCCTCCCACGACCTAGGGTTTCCTCCCTTATATAGACTCTCGGATTTCCGTCATCCCATATAGGGCTGCAGTAAATCGGGAATATCTCGGCCGTCCGGACTCGGAATTGGGTGAATTTTAACTCTAGATCGATTCTCGCGAAATTTCCTGCAACTTCCTTTTCGGGGAGACTTCCGTTTGACGCCGTCTTGGGCCCGTAACGTGACCATCTTTGAAAAACGTTTCCAGACAGATTTCTGGAAAGTACCAATTCGACTCCAATATGGTTTCCTTTTGTATTTTTGATAATTTCTACACAACAAATAGGAAAACAAGAAGATTTTGCACTTTGGCAACTATAAGTAGGTTAATCCAATAAATGTCATAATATGATATAAAGTGTATATAAAACATGTAGCAATTGATATAATATAAGCATGGAACATCAGAAATTATAGATACGTTTGAGACGTATCAGGGTCCATTTTGATTCAGGATATAGCAAGGCATCCTTTATTACAAGTTCGGTGCCCATGGGGATAACTATTGTGGCACTTCCGGTACCGACAATATGAGTATTGCTTGAGGCAATGGTCATAATATTTCAAGGTTTCTTAGTTAGAGTTTGGAAATATTTGGTCTCCTGAAGAATTGTATTTGTGGTGGCACTATCTATAAGACATATCTCCTCTTCCTCCATTGGATCGACACACCTTACTGTGTCAAAATACATATTTACATCTCCATTGGAAAGAGCATGAACATATAACATACTGGAATTTATATTAAGCAAGAGTTATACTAATACAAAATACAATACTATGCTCTTCAGGAACTTATTACATGACCAAGTTCAGCAAGAACTATATTGCACTGAAATTACAACTCATGACGGAAATATATATTAGGCTAGGAGATTACACCAGGACTCCATATATATCAACATTAATATCTTCTTCAGGAAGATCGATATTATCCAGATTAAAATCACCACTATCTGGATTTTCCCCAAGATGAAAATTTTCAAGCTTCCCAGAGTTCGACAGAGCAGCAGGCTCTACAAAGTGGGACTCATGATTATCCTGCTTGTTGCTACTTTTGATGAACTACTGATATAACTCAACCAGGTGCTTGGGGGGGTGCGGCAGTTGCGAGACCAATGATCCTCGCATCCACATTTGAAGCATTTTCATGGCTTCCTCTAGTCTGAGCCTTTTCCTCTTCCTCTACCCTTGCCTTTGAATGCATTGCTCTTCTTTCCCTTCCATCCTTGGTTCCTTTGTCCTTTCCGCGGCCATGGGAACTCCCAACACTTTGAGTGATCGCATGTGCTTCAGGCACAACCATAGTCCCAGTTGAGCGGGCGCTATGATTCTTCATAAGAAGTTCATTTTGTTTTTCTGCCACTAACATGACAGAGATCAACTCAGAGTACTTGGCATATTTGGCATGGCTATATTGCTCTTGCAATACCATGTTGGTGGGATGAAACATAGACAAAGTTTTGTCAATTATGTCAGCCTCAGTGACTTTCTAGCCACACATTCTAAGCAGTGAAACAATGTGATACAAGGCAGAGTTATACGCTGTCACAGACTTGAAGTCTTGGAAACGTAGGTTTAACCAGTCACTCCATGCTTGAGGAAGCATGACTGACTTTTGCTGGTCATAGCGTTCCTTCAGGGATTGCGAAAAAGTGAGTGGATCCTCTTCAGTCAGATATTCAACGTTCAACGCTGAATTGAGGTGATGCCTCACAAAGATCAACGCCTTTGCCTTTTCAGCGGCAGAAGGACCATTTCCGCCAGCTGCCGGCTGGTTAATGGTATGACTGAGAGATATGGATGTAAGGCTTAACTTAGCATCCATAGCCCACGTGAGGTAGTTGCTGCCATCCATGGCGAGCTTAGCAAATTCCTTGGAGTTGATACCCGACATTTCCTGTGTATTTAGATCATGCAAAAATTTACTTCAGGTAAATAAGTGCATGTCATGAGTGCTAACAATGTAAATGCCGATATGTAGACAGTTTCAGATGCTTATACATTAATTAAACGCTTTAGGATTTAATCTGCACGGTACTACTGAATTATATAAAGGTGTGTGTGCATAAACATGTAAGGTCGTGGCCGTGCAAGCTTGACATAAGCTCCTCGTCTTGGCTTCTGCCAGCGATGAGGAACATTGTTGTGTTAGGCTGGCAAAGTGTTTTTCAGCGACGCCACCGGCAAGCGCACGACGCTGGCCAAGGTGATACGATGGCGTAGAGCTTCACACTCAGGTCATGGCGCTGATAGCGACGAACGCTTCCTTCTGGGCACACACTGGTGACATACACGGAGCTACAGGCTCCGGACATCGAGCTGCTTACCAGTGCCAGCGCGGCAACGTCCGGCGCATGGGATTTAGGTAAGCATAATACTCACGACTTGTTTGTTCCAAGTCTTCAAATAGATGAACATATGCATGTGGTATTGGTGCTCACATATCTGTGGTCTTGAGGTTATTTTTCTGGACCGATCCTCCCGAGCGCATGCAGTATGCGGCGCTACTGTAGTATCACTCATGTACAAACGAAGCTATTCTGGTAGTGATTTTAATAATACGCATGCTAACAAGATTTAGAGTACTAGGAGCAGTAGTACAAATAATCATCTGATATTGCTCACCGAGTGATTAGCAAGTACTCCCTCCGTGCATAAATATAAGAAGTTTTAGTTATCCAATATGTTGTCTACATACATAGTAATATGAGTACACATACACACTAAAATATGTTTACAAACATCTAGATATATGTGAATGTGGACAAATCCTAAAACATCTTATATTAAAAAACAGAGGAGTAGCTTTCAACAACATACCTCTGCTCCAAAGCACTCGTGCTAATAGCGTGTTGAGAAACACAGTTGTTCAACACTTTCTTCCAATCACCACATGCACAGGGCATAATCACAAGATTAAGGAAGACACCAAATGGAGAGCAGGCTAAGAGCTCTTTATTATTGTATCTCGTACTACAAATCTGATAAGCTCGTGCATGTCTAACTCTCTCCTCATGCCTTCTATTTACATTTTCACTTGAGGGTATTTTAGATATTTTGCCCATACAAGCTGCTGATCCTATTTTCCTTGCCCATCAAGGAGTATCGATCATTGACATCCTTGGCATCTAAGGATGCTACGGTACAAGGATAAGCCTTGGCCTCCAAGGATAGAAACTCGGATGTAGATATTATCAAGATCTACAATCGTGCAAATTTTCATCTCCATACTAATTGTATTTTGGGTTGCATAAAAAAAGACAAATGGGTGGATCTGGGTGGTGAACAATACACAATTTCAAAAAAAAAAAAAAATTCTAGATTTAGCTTTTTTGTACATACCAAAATACAATGAATTTTAAGGTAAATTTTGTACGATTGTAGATCTCGACACTGTCTATATCTGTGATTGTTTTCGCGATTTGTGGAAACTCAAAAATGTCATTTTCGATTTTTTTTTCAAAAAACGGGCTCCATGTAGCCCAGGTTTCAAAAATCCACTCTCTTTCTTTTTTTGCTTTTATAGCATTTTGCCGGTTGACCCTTTTAGGATTATAGGAAACACCCAAAGTAATTAGTGAAAATTACTAATTCAGTGACTGAACTGAACAAAGACTACAATCAGAACTGGTTTATGGGGTATATTACTTCTTTCTTTTTCTGCTATGCAATCGAAACACACTGGTATTCCTGTGTTTTCAATTCCTGTATAATTTTCAAGTGACGCGACATTCTATTATTGCGATATTCTCAAAACAAAGAGGCCCTTTAGTCAAAAAAAAAAAGGCCCTGACACGCGTAGTATACACACGGGTAGAGTGTGTTCTGTAACCAGCTTCCCACACATGGAAACACTAACCACCATTCATCAGAAACGGGTCCCCCACCACACACACCCTCCCCAGTCCTCATCAGTCGTCACTCGAAATCTTCTCCAGGTTCTTTCAGAGATGGCGCGAGCGGGAGCAGGAGAGGCAGCCATGGCGGCGGAGGAGGTGAGGTACGGGATAGTTGGAGTGGGGATGATGGGCAGGGAGCACCTCCACAACCTCGCCCACCTCGCCGGAGAAGTAGAGCGGGAGCAGTCCGTCCGCGTCCGCGTCACCTGTCTCGCCGACCCCCACCCGGAGTCCCTCCTCCTCGGCCTCCGCCTCGCCGCCGACCTTGGCCTCCCAGCTCCCAAGGTACATGACACAGCCTCCAGAATATGATATAATCGCTGCCCTTGCTGGTCGTAGATTCTAGAGCCCGTCCGTCTCATACATAATCAGCTAGGTTCTGTAGTCTCCCATTGCTACTTTGATAGTTTGATTCCATCTGAATTACATCTAGCTGGAAATACAGGTGTATGGAAAGAGTATTCAAAGCACAGCTTTCCACAGATTCTGAGATTACTGACAATGATAGCCTGTATTTACCGTGCAATTGTGCCGTGTGTTTTTGGTATGTTACCATATCCTTAAAAACCACAAGTTTTCAAGACATTTTCAGGTCACCACGAGTTGCTGGACAGCGGGCTATGTGACGCCGTTGTTGTGTCCTCACCAAACATGACACATTGTCAGATACTCATGGATATCATTGGTTTTGCCAAGCCGCACCACGTTCTTGTTGAGAAGCCTTTGTGCACCACGGTACAGGACTGTCAGAGGGTGAGTCCATATTCTTATCAAGGTTGTGCTATGTAATGTACTCCCTCCGTTTACAATCACTTTGCATTCTAGGTTTAGTCAAAGTCAAATTTTGTGAAGTTTGACCAAATATATAGGAAAATATATACACATTAACAACATTTTTTAAACATTATTGGAACCTCCATAAGATATATATTCATATTATATATATTAAATATTATAGATGTTAATATGTTGTCGGATATACTTGGTCAAACTTTGAAAAAACCCAGAACGCAAAGTAAATAAAAACGGAGGGAGTACTGTTTTTGCGGGGTATGTAATGTACTTATTAACTGCTGTAATAGTAAAATCCCTGTTTGATAGAAGGGGAGGAACTCTGGTAGAATTTACTATTTGAGGGAGCCATCAGAAACCATTACACAAACTGAAAAGTACTACCCGAAAATGCCTATAGTCACAAAGCCTCTCAAAAGCAAAGCGTTTTTTTCACTCGAGTAAAACATCAAAGCAAGAAGTGCGTCTGATGAATTGTAACTTTCCAACTTTTTATGGATACTATCTCAGTGCCTTTGATATGTTGTATAGTTTTCATCGTCCTATCTGGAGCGGCCAGTGGTAACATTCTTGAATACCGTAGATGGTTTTTTTTTTGCTGGGAACCGTACATGGTAGTTGGTACTGTGTGCCTTTGATTAACTCAGATCAGATCATAATATACAGTGACGCATATGTTGTTGAGTAAATAATTAAACTACATTCAGGGATACTAGTTTTCTCTCAAGAAATTCAAATCATAGAAACCCATCGGTAGTACTTATTTGAAATATTTTCCTTCTATCAGCAAACATCTCATATTCTCTTGGAAGACTGTTCCATCTGAATCTTGTAGACTTTTACTACCTTCTCTTGCCCATCTTAGGCATTTGTTGAATAACTTAATTATGACCGCACAAAAAGTGAAGTAAGAGAAAGGAGTATCATTCCCAGAAAAATAAAAGAGAAAGCAGGCTAGCCACATTGCTGAACACACAAATTTCATGCTATTTGGCATTTGAATCCACATGGATTGATCTTGTTTATTTTTTATCTGTCATGAAATGCTACTGGCACTAGGCGATATTCATTTTTTCTCTTATGAAATATGAACCAGCGATTACGATTTGCCAGTCCTGTGAATCTCTGCAAGCTTATTCATTTGGATATCTGAAATTCTCCCCATTTAGGTCATAGAAGCTGCTAAACAGAGACCGGACATACTTGTGCAAGTTGGATTAGAGTACAGGTATATGCCTCCGGTGGCTAAGCTGATAGATATTGTTAAAAGTGGCACACTTGGGCATGTAAGAATGGTGGCTATCCGCGAGCACCGGTTTCCTTTCCTTGTTAAGGTACGAGAACCCTAGTTTGTGATTCTTGTGATAACTAAGAATTTCCTTGTGTCTGTAACTTCTAAAAGGCTAAAACTCTTGCAGGTGAACAACTGGAATAGGTTTAATTGCAACAGTGGGGGAACTCTGGTTGAGAAGTGCTGCCACTTTTTTGATTTGTTAAGATTGTTTGCAGATGCGAACCCTGTTCGTGTGATGGCCTCTGGAGCTATTGATGTTAACCACAAGGATGAGGTTTATGATGGAAAGGTCGGGTTCATTAACTACAAGTCCTCTCCTTTCACTGTACTACTCATTATGGTCTGCTTGTAAGTTAAAAGTATGTTGCTGAGTGTAGTGCAGTGATATCGATTCCTTATTAATATACTTTCTTATGATTTATGGAATACATGATATATAGATTTTCAAACTATCAAGCAATCTTTGAGCTCTTGTGATTATAGTAGACACGTTTCAGTTAAAACTGTGCTGCCTGATTCCTAAAAATTTCTCTCTGGATGCAGGTGCCAGATATAATCGATAATGCGTATGTAATCGTAGAATTCGATAATGGATGTCGTGGAATGCTTGATCTCTGTATGTTTGCTGAAGGTAGTAAAAACGAGCAGGAAATTTCTGTTGTTGGTGACATCGGAAAGGTAGAACCAGATGCTTTTGCTATTTTAATGTTCGAATTAGATCCATGTATGAAATAACTCCAGATATTTGTTGTCTTGTCTGGTCGGTATGCAGTCTGGTGTCATTTATCATTTTTCTTCACCCCCATATTTTCTATGAGATCTGTGTTTTGTAGGGAGCATATATAGTTTATATACTACAAATTTGACATGTATCGTTGTCATTTAAATAGCAGGCAATTGAACTCGAGGAAAAGCACCTCAATTGACATGTCTAATAATAGATACTGGTAGGTTTTCCTCAAATACACTAATCAATTTCTAAGAAAACCAATGATTCAGACATAAATTATTGGAAGCAGAAAAACAGCTGTAATAGTTATGCATATACATGTATGCTTTGTGTATATGATTGAACTACCGATTACCAGCTTTACTAAATTCTAACATGGTCACATTTAAGGAAAACTGAATTTATTTGTTCTATGGTTATTGGCAGTGTTATTGGAGACACAAAACATGTTTCCCGGCCATGAAATGTGTAGGTTTGCACAATGTTATAGCCAAATAACGAGTATGCTTTTGAGTTTGCCAACTCAAAAACAGTCATCTCTGTTTGAATCCTCCTGGCACTAGCAGCCTACCAGGGATACCGTCCTGCAAGATTGCAAATAACTCTTCAGCATGATCCTAGACACTGATGCTGTTTTGACTTATGAACCTTTATCTACAAGGAGATAACTTGGGTAGAGTAAGTAAAGGTCCGAAGACTGGGGAGAGGGCCCTCACCCTCAACAACCCAGTGACAGGGCTCGTCTCCGACGAGGGAGGTTCTGAGGCTTATTTTTTTTATTTCATTGCTTACTTCAAACAGTTTCATGGCAGCTCTTCATATAGCCAACTCGACTTGTCTCACAAGACACAAACTCCATCTCTATCTTCCCAACTAAATGGGTCCTGTCTAATATGATAACTTTTTCCATAATTAACTTATCTCTATCTCCTAATGTGGTTAGGATTCTTAAATGCTAATGTTTTATTAGGACCTACTCCCTCCGTTTCTAAATGTAAGATGTTTTAGGTGTTTGACATGTGGTCTAGATGCATACTAAAATGAGTGAACATGCAAACTAAAACTTGTCTAGATACATTTATATACATCTTATATTTAGAAACGGAGGGAGTATGCTATAAGGGCATATGTACAATGTTTATATCTTAGTGTTGCCACGTAGGATGATTGCTGAGATGGAGAGTGAAATGAGAAAAAGAGACTTGTCTTCTCTTAGCTAAGAGATGGTCTCTTAGCACAATATGTCTCACCACAAATTTAGGCATATCTGGTTATTAGAGATAAGACTAAGAAATAACCCATTGTACATCATATTCTATAGACATATCTAAATTACATGGCGGGTTTATGATAGGACTGTCTTATTAACCACTCTACATGCCCTAAAGTGACCGGGCGATGCATATCAGATGTTGTACGGACCATATCGAATGCGGGGTCTGTGGATAATATTGCATCGCTAGGTGAGCCATAGTGCATGCTCAGCTTTTCAGAAAGGTTGCAGCTCACAGGTGAATCTATTATCAATGAACCATCAATGCTCACCCCCCAATCCTTGGTCATATATCACATGAATCTCTACATTTGATGCATATCAGAACTGTATCAAATGTGGGGCATATATGGGTAATATTGCATCCTCTAGGTTTAGCCATTGTGCATGCTCAGGTCTTCAGAAAGGCTGCAGCTCACTGGCAATTCTATCATGAATGAGTCATCCTTCCTTGGAGATAAATCACACGCAGGCTTATCTCTACATGAATCTCTACACCGTAGCACCACACAAAATGTTGGCTTGTGTAGAACCGAGAGCATGAGAGGAGATAAATGTCATGAGTCATGACAGAATTGTTTTTTGTAGAATAACGCCATTAAAGAATTGTTTACACGGTGGGATCAAATGAGAAAGGGAGGCATCGTGAAATGAAGTTCAAGTTGGACATGAAACTGATGCTATCCCTCAAAGACCTAGGTTGTTTAGTTGTTGCATTGCAGTAGGAGCAAAGGGCAAACATTGAGCGTGTTTGTTTTCTTCACATAATGGATCTGCCTGTCATCCAGCACGTGTGCTAGTCATAACCTTTTACAATTTAATTGCATGGATAAAAAGGGTCCAGATGCCGGATATGTGAGGCCTGTATATCAATTCAATTTATGAAATTCTAGTATCTGTTTTTAATAGGATTTTTCAAACAGGGTGAGGCTTTTGTTCCAGAGAGCACTGTGAGGGTTGGAAAGCGAGCAGGAGGCAGAGATGGAGTTGTAACCATAAAGGCTGAAGACGACCGAGTCAAGTATGCTCTACTCTACTTTTCTTTTTAGAACAACATATCAACGTTTTGTTGTTCTTAACATATCAACAATAAAATATTGAATAAAAGCTCTCTTCTGTACTTTAAAATGATATGTTTACCATGGTTTTGCATCGAATTGTCATGCAGTAGTATATAACGAGGTGCACATTGTTTATGTACCAGGGGCTTCACCATGGATCGAGCTACTTGGAGCACCTCGGTTTCCTGTCTGCCATCAGGGCTCAAGGTGCCTGTAGCCCAACTATCAACTTGGACGATGGTTTACTATCTGTTGCGATTGGCGTGGCTGGCCAATTGTCGATTGAGAAAGGCCGTTTTGTTAGCATTGACGAGGTGTTATCAAGCAAATAATCAGCTATCTGTCGATGTACTGTAGATTTTTACGCACTGCTAGCTCTACTCAACGAACCCTGCAACAGCTGTGTACATCTCTAATAGCAGAAGCTTATTTCTTGAACTTGCATGCATGGGGGTAAATGGGCAATCGTTTGTCTTGTGCAGTAAATTGTTATGGATTGATCGCATCTGTGTGTGTTTTTGGTTTCTTCGTATGAGCAACTGATCCTCAAACTTGGTATGAGGACCATGCATGTAGTTCTTCGAACATTGGATGGCCACTTTTGCCTGTTTGTGATCCCATTTGCCCATATCAAAGTTAAGAAAACCAAATTAATCTGTCGCTTCCAATTTATGGTCGACTTCTTTGAACTCGATTTAGTCTTTCGCCTGTACAATTTGGTACACTTAATTATCCTAGAGATGTAATATATGCGCAGTCGCTGCACAGGTGTTGTAATTCAGATCTAGCTGTTAGGTGAGACTGTGTGGCTATATATAAGCTCACATACCGGAACACACGGAGATTGAGATATTGAGATGCACAGCAGATGCGATGCGCACTTGCTGTGCATGTGTTGCAATTCAGATCTAGAAGATATGGCTGGTGAGACTGTGTGTGTTCATAACTTTGGGTGCACCCTTTATATAGAGGCACGGATATTGAGAAGACCACAAGTGTCAAATACGAATCACCCACATCTAAGAGCGAGAGAGACTACAAAACTTAGAAGGCGATTTAGGCATGTGAAGCATCAGGAAGTGTAACACTTGTTTCAGCTCTCTGCTAAGTACTACAGAGTGGTACATAAGAGAGAATACGGATTGTATGACGAAAACAGCCTGGGAAAGGAGACAGCTGGAACATGGGTAGCTAGCTTAGCATTTGAATCGAGCTACGTGTAGGGTAACCTTGTCAGGTGCAGAGGTGCTGGGTAGCTCATCTGTAAACCAGCGTCTTTTTTTTGGCCAAAATGCTCTCCCACTCTTCAACCTCTCTAATCTATCTCACGTAACGGGCAAATCCTGGCGGCAAAAGGTTGTTGCTAAAGCTTATGTTTCTCCCCCGGCGGATATCTCGCCGCTTGGTAGATGGTAATTAAGGTATGCAGTCGTACAAGGATCTAGCGACATGTCGTAGGCAAATTGCTTCGGCAACAACTTTGTGAGATTGACTGGTTTCGGATACATTGTGGCGCGCGTGCTTGCACGCATTGGAAAAGGATTTGAAAATGGCACTGCAACCTAGTGACCAAGAAAGTGTTACATATATATGAGATTTCAGATTAAATCTCAAAGGCCCATGTGTGCCAAGATTTCATATTAATAAATCTGAAATGCCCATGTGTGGCAAGAGGTGGAGATGTAATCTTTGTTCCCACATTGCTAGTTGAGTAAGAGTGAGACCGTGTATGGTGGAGTTTCACTACCTTAGTAAGCGATTTTGTTGAGAAGAAAAAGAGAACATCACATGCGCGCTTGCTCGCCTGGCCTGGCCCGGGTGGGGCATGCCACATGCGTGTGAATGGTCCGCCGAAATCCGGCCCGTTGCTTTGCAAGGCCGTGGCCTCCTTCCGCTGCGTGGCAAGGGTTACAAAGACCCAATACCCTTTAAAGGAAAAAAAAAAACTACGAGCATCGGCTAACACGGTCTGCCGGGTGACACCGCAAACTTGGCCACAGTGAGATAGTTCCCCGTAGGGCCTACCGGCTATCTGTAATAAGACATGGCGACGTCGGCACGCGACGACGAGCCAGCCTCGTGGCCGTGTTTCCCGAGCTTAGTAAGGAGCCAACGCTTTGACATTCTCGCCTGTGAGTGTGATGTGTGTGTAGGGGGGGGGGGGGGGGGGGGGGTGGAGTGTGGTAGATTGGGACGATCTCCTCACGTGGGTGTTTAAATGGACCGGGGAGCCCTGAGTGGGCGGTTGCTGGGTCCGGGCTGGACAGGGGAACTGATCGCCTTCTGTCCGACGACGCAAATCGAGGCCAGATTTAGGCGGAGAATGAATCCATGTGGACACGAAACCGAACAATATCCCAACTGCGTAACTGCGTTGGATCTTGGCCTCGGTTCGCGCCGTTAGAAATGGACACACATTACAAAATGCGTCTCCGCGTTGGAGTTTCCGTAAGTCTCTATGTTTTTAGGGCCTCTATGTAAATCTGCACCTACCACTTTCCAAGGGCCTATTCAGTTAAAAATGATAAGCAAAAAAATGGTCTTCCCTTCCGAGAGCGAATATTCCACAACTTTGCGCCCGCACCCTATTATCGGATGTCCTATTTTCAAGTTTTCAAAAAATCTGAAATAAATCATGAGCGCATTGGTTATGTTGTTTATTGTGCATCCAGAAATTTTCATCCCAAAATATGACCATATGTATCCTTCGCAAAAAAGAGAAGACACAAGTGAACAGTATCACGTACTATTCACATATCATTTTTTTTATGCAGCCCACATAATGTCAAACTTTGGATGAAAATTTGTGGATACATGTGAAACAGCATAACCAATGTTTACGATTTATTTCAAAAAAAAACTTGGAAAACTTAAAGTACAACATGTGAAATGGGGTGTGGGCGCAACTCGTTGCAAACATTAGAGCATCTCCACCGGCACCCTCCAAATGGCCCCCAAAGGCCCAATGGGGGTCCGGACACCAAAAACCGCCCCCATCGGCACCCCCCAAGTGCTCGGCCCGAGCCAAATCATGTCCGACACCACCCGAAAGGGCCCCCAAGTTTGGAGGCCCTCTCGGGGGTGCCATACATGGGGCGGACATGCCCTCCGACAGGCCGCCCCCACCCGTCATATACACAGCGCCGGCGTGATCTGATTCATTCGCTCCCCACCCCCTCCTTCTTTTTCCTCTCGCCGGTGATTCGCACCATCACCGCCACTCTCGTCGTCGCCTGCTTGATTCGCACCTCGGGGCCCAAGCCGCAGCGCTCACGCAGGCCTACTTGCCGCCGCTCCCCGCCGGTCTCCGACCTCGTCTTGCGTCGGCACAGCTAATTCAGCCCGGTACGCCTCTTCCTCCCTCCCGCCCCGCACGCAAGTAGTTCAACCATTCGTTGATAGGCTGATTTTATTGATTGGTCATTCGTGGCCTTGTTTCGTTGCTTTGTTTCGTCCAATAGGCTATGGACAGCGACGATGAGTTCATGTTTTTCCATATGATGGTGGAGGATGCCGCCCTCATAGCCGACGACGACGAGAATGAGATGGTCAGGGCCGCTATCCTAGATGCGGCAGTCGAGGCAGAGGCCGTGCCTAAGCGTGCAGGATCGGCGAAGGGGCGGATGGTCAACAAGAATCGTCATAGAGCAACGGGGCACATGCTCTTGTACACCGACTACTTTGTCGAGCAGCCGGTGAACTTTCCTCGTGAATTTCGCCACCGCTTTAGGATGAGCAGGGACGTGTTCAGGACGATCGTGCATGGCGTTAGGGAATACGATGACTACTTTGAGCTGAAAAGAGATTGCACCGGTCTCCTTGGGTTTTCATCTCTTCAGAAATGTACGACTGTCATACGGTGCCTTGCTTATGGAGTTCCCGCTGATTCGTTGGATGACTGTCTCCGTATGTCTAAGTCCACCGTCGTCGAAGCCACCTACAGGTTTTGTAGGGCAGTTGTGAAAGTGTTTGGAGTGAAATATCTAAGATCACCAAACGAGACTGATACAGCTCGTCTCTTGGCAGAAGGCCAAGCAAGAGGATTTCCGGAGATGATTGGAAGCATCGATTGCATGCATTTGAATCGGAAGAACTGTCCATTCGCTTGGCAGAGGATGTACAAGTCAGGACATCATGGATCATGCAGTGTCATACTTGAGGCCGTGGCAAATTACGATCTTTAGATTTGGCATGCATTTTTCGGCACGGCCGGTGCACACAATGACATCAATGTGCTCCAACGCTACCCGGTGTTCCAGAAACTTTGTCAAGGCCTAACTCCACCCTGCAACTATGTGATCAATAGCCATGAGTACAATAAGGGGTACTACCTTGCCGACGGCATCTATCCTACTTGGTCAACATTTGTGAAGACTATCCGTAACCTTGCCGGCGAGGCAGATTGCCATTTTGCAAAGAGGCAAGAGGCTGTCCGCAAAGATGTGGAGCGGGCATTGGGTGTGCTCCAGGCTAGGTTTGCAGTCGTCCGCTACCCTTGTCTTTTATGGTCGCTAGATCAAATGTGTGAGATCATGAGTGCTTGTGTTATCATGCACAACATGATCATTGAGAGCGAGCGTGATTTGAGGAAGCCATTGATCAACGAGGTGTTTGATTTCCAGGGGCCTATGCCCATCCACAGCCGGGCGTGCGGACGCAGTATTCAGAATTTCTTACCATACATTGGAAAATTCATGATGGAACAAAGCATAAGCAGCTGCACAATGACCTCGTGACACACTTGTGGGCGATGAAACCAAACAATATCCCCAATTAGGCGGCTTGATATTTCCATGTCATGTTATAAACTTTGCATTCGTGTTTGTACTTTGCATTCATGTTTAAACTTAGCAAGTACCACCACACTTGTGTTGTAATAATTTGAATTCCATGTCATTTTTATGTTCGAATTCGTATTGAAATGCAAGAACCGCCATCGATGTGGTCTTTTACAAGTTTAGTAGATGATTTTGTATTTGAAGTTTGTCTTTGGGGGCGTCGTTGTGCGCTGCACGCAATTGGGTCTCAATTGGGCGCCGGAAACGAATTTGGAGGACCGCCGATGGTGAAGGCCGGTGCAATCCCCTTCTCGACGTAGAGGGAAAGTCTAGAAGTGTACTCGCCTTGGCTGGGCTGGTCGCTCAGCTGCTCAGACTGCCTCTACCCATTTTGCCGCCGCCGCTCACCTTCTCTCCCCTTTGCCAACTTTGCAAGGTTCTCCACTACCCCTCTCGCTTCTTCTCCAACTCCTCTTGTCCTCGTCAAAGATGTCTCTTTTATCTCGTATGCTCAGATCTGCATTATCTGCTCTTGGTTGCAGGGTTGATGGAAATCGAATCCAAGTCCGCCTCGAGGTGTACGACGGAGAAGGCGAAGGGGACGCACGTCTTCGAGATCGTCGGGTACAGCCTCAAGAAGGGCTTGGGCATCGACAAGTACGTCCAGTCGGCCACCTTCACCGTCGGCGGCTACAACTGGTTTATCCGCTTCTACCCCGATGGAGCCAAAGAGTACGCCGATTTTGTTTGCGTGTCGGTCTGTCTCGACTGCACGGGCAGAACCATGGAGGTGGCGCGGGCATCCTGTGATCTGAGATTGGTTAACCAGGATACTAGGTTGCCAAAAAGTATTTGGTCTCAAGCAGTCCCGATAATGTTCTACTACAGTTGCCGTTTTTCCCCACAGCATGGAGTGTCCATTGATAGAAGCTTGCTGGAGCTGGAAAGATCAGGCTACATTAAGGATGATATCCTGACGATTGAATGCGTACTCACTGTCATCAAACAGTCGCAGGTGGTAAAAACCAAAGGGGACTCTGAAATCAGGGTGTCGCCCTCCAACTTATCAGAACATTTTGGCAAGTTGTTGTCAGACAAGACTGGGGCCGATGTGACTTTTAGTGTTGGGGGAGAGACTTTTGCCGCACACAAGAACATACCTGCCGCACGGTCACCTGTATTCACGGCACAGCTGTATGGAGAGATGAAGGAGAGGGAGGCACAATGCATTATGGTTGAAGACATGCAGCCTGCTGCTTTCAAGGCCTTGCTGCATTTCGTATATACCGATTCATTGCCTGGCGTGGATGATATTGGTGATGATGATTACACTGAGATGATCCGGCATTTACTTGTGGCCGCAGATAGATATGCCATTGACAGGCTGAAGCTGATATGCCAAAGTATCCTTGGGAAGAATCTTGCCATGGAGACTGTGTCAACTACATTGGCTTTAGCTGATCTCCATAACTGTGACAGGCTTAAGGATGTGTGCATTGAGTTTATTGCCTCAAAGGATGAGATGAATGCTTTGATGGCAACCCAAGGCTACACGAATCTCAAAAGAACTCGCCCTTCTGTTTTAATAGACGTGCTAGAGAAGGCAAGTAGGTTGCGCAAAGCATAGAAAAGCAGCTCGTCCTAAGCCAAGCCTGTTGAAAAGATAATGTAGTTCTTAGTTATATGAGAAGCTTGCTAGTTAGTTTCCTAGAGTAGCTTATGTTCACTTGAACTGGTCGGTGGTAACTCTGGGTTATTTACTTTCTGGGCACCTTTTGTCAAACTACTGGATAAGGGTCAGCACCTCTAAACCAAGAACCGATCATGGAACCGAGTTGACTGTTATTCTCAGTTGATTCAGTTTTCGCGTTCGGCCTTCTTTTCATCACTATTTGGTTCTATTCAATCCTTTATTCAGACATTAATGTGTTGAACTATTATGGTCTCATCTATTGTAATGAATGAATATTAGATAATCTGGAATGTCTTTGTCGGTACTTGAGAGAACAAATGGCTACTACTTTGCTGCTATCTTTTTGTTAATTATGCTACCTTCAAAATTGCGAAATGGGGCAGCAGGTATCATAGTATCACATAATTATTGGAGGACCATATATCTCTATTTGTTAAACTTTTATTGTCTGGGATTCCTATTTTAGATAACTTAAACAATCTTGCAAATACAACAGTTTAATGATTGAATTTGCACAGTACAATAATCAGCTGACTTTCAGTTAAATAAGTATTATACTTGGTTGGATTTCAAGCACTAACAGCTAAACTTGGTTTTATTTCCCCTAACGAGGTATGTTGGCGTGTTTTATTGTTGTATTTTCTAACAATCTATGCAATTAAGGGATTATACACTGGTTTATTATGAATTGCAAAGAGTAAGTGGGAATAGCATCTAAGTAATTTTTGTGCTTTAGACTGCCTAGCAAGTAGCAACACATATTGACCTTTTGTTCTGTTGGAATTTACAATGGTCGTATAAGCCCGAAAAATAATTTACACGAATCTTGAGTTGGGATAAAGAGGGGTAAGATTGATTGAGCAATGTTTGGCCCTAAAATAGTGTCAAGTTATCAACTCAACGTCCTGTCATATTTAGCATCACTGACCTTACAAAACCAAGTGTCTTGGTAATTTCGATTGCACTTTATAATTCAACGACCCAGTGTTTTAACATTGCTTTAAACCTGAATAAACTGAAATGTCAACCCTTTTCATCAAAGGGTCCTCACTTTTTCCGCTTTGCACCAGATTTTGCATGAACTTCAACTTTGCATCAGTTCTATCACAACGATATTGCTTGCACCATGGCCAATGTTTGAAAGAAGTCTGAAAACATTATGCAAGCGTATTATGGGGCTAATTATACATACGTTGATCTTGAAAATATAAGAAATCGATCAATGAATA
This sequence comes from Poa pratensis, assembly GCA_947311845.1. Classification (NCBI taxonomy): domain Eukaryota; kingdom Viridiplantae; phylum Streptophyta; class Magnoliopsida; order Poales; family Poaceae; genus Poa; species Poa pratensis. Next base: position 2,834,240 of record CAMZMU010000122.1, on the reverse strand, counting down.
GGTGCCAAGTTGTATACCGTTTGGATCCTTTATTGTTGAGGTGGAAAATGACAAGTACATTAGCTTAGATGGTCATAAAGTGGAACAAACAGTGGAGGGAGGCTCTGACCTCTCACCTGGATATCCTGAGTTCTTGACAAGCACATTGGTCGCAACACCAGCAATAAACATAATTAAATTTTTGTATCTACTACTGTCAAATGCTATTCGTGGGTTTTGCACCACAACCTGTCCCGGAAACGCACAATTGTGCCGAAAATTAATATACAGAAAAGTATAGATGTGCGCACATATGCAAAACTTTATCAGAAAAACGAATATTGCAACATTGACCACCTATTTGTCCTTTTTAGATCAAGGCTTGAAGAGCCCGGTTTTAAATTAATAAATCCATCAACGGCATGGACAAAGTGCAGATATAGCTTACAGATCTAAAAAAAACAAGCAAACAAAAGATAAGGAAATAAACTCCGCTTGAAACGTAGAGATCATCATCTTCCATCGCGGCGGAGGACAGAAGAGAGGCAAGGGTCGAAGTAGAAGGAACCAGCATCGGGAGACCCAGCTCACTACGCAACCGGATGGGCAATTGGAGACAACTCGCCATCTCTATCTTCGAAGAGGGGCCCTTTCCTTCTCGCCTAGGCTCGTAGGACGCCGCACCGTTGGCAAGCTTTTATGTACAATACAAATTGAAATCATTAACTTCCTGAGGGAAAACCATTATCTAAATGAACTCGTCAAGCACTAACAGCTAAACTTGGTTTTTTTTACATTATGTTGGAGTTGCACAAGTGTGTGTGCTTTTTTAAATGGATAGCATATGTGACCCATCTCAATAATTTGGCGTGCACCACTAATTGAAAAGCGCACTTAATTAAACATTGTGATATCTTGAACTTTATCTATTTTTTGAGGTTTAAGGCATCCGTCATCTCTCCTATCTAAAAGAAAGATTTTGTTCCTCTCGTACGTCTTCCGTTTCGTTTCGTCCAACTCCGCGCGTCTCCACCTTTACGTTTTGCACCCCTAATACAATGCAATATAAGTCCGTCGCCCACAACACACCCAAAACCTTTCCCCGCTGCCCTCCCCTGAACCATCGCCGACCCACCCCGCAGGACCACACGGCCTCCAACGCCGACCGCCACAGGCCGGCCCTCCCATCCCAGTGCCCTCGCTATCTCGAGGTAGCTGCGACGGTATCGGAGGACGGGGGACAGGTTGCGGGACAACAAGGCCGTCGTCGCCAACACTCCGGACTAGGGACGGTGCCGGTCGATCGAGATCCCTACGGGTCGACGAACAGGAAGAAGACCACCCTACGCATCCCGATCTCTCTCTACCCGCGAGTTTTTTTTTTGTTCGGGAGCCAGCGTCGCCCACTCGTACGTCTTTAACGGTGGAGGCAAAAGCAGATCTTGGTGAGTGCATGCTTCCTAACATCCCTTGTTGGTCAATCGAATCGAGCTATCTCTGCTGCCGATTTCTGGTTTCTATGTCTCTGAACCAGGACCTGGATTGGTCATGCCGCTGCCGGTGACCACGATCCTCCACCACGAAAGGCTGCTTCTCTTGCTGTGCTGTACTCGCGCCCGCGCCAATTGACCTCGGGATGTTTGATAAGCACGGCTCCACCTCCTCCATTAGGGAATCTGCACCTGCCAATGGGGAACCGTCCTCCTCGCCCAGCCAAGAGAAGGTACTATTGCTGCTGCCAATGCCAAACGATATCTGTGGCCACGCCCATGGCTGCCATTGGGTGGTCATTGTGGTGAGCTCTCTGTCTCTCCCTCTTCTATGTTTTCTCTTCTGCCATGGCTTAAGCGACATTAGTTCCTGCTTGTCAGAGCGTTGTGCTCCTAGCGTTATAATTAGGCAAACTGAGAAATTGTTCAGCAGCTTTAAAATAGTATATATAGGTTGGCTGCAGAGCACCAATTAAGTATAAAATTTACAGAAGCTACCGCACATAATGAGCTAGCGTTGAATGCATAAATCTGCAGAAAAGCAATATTTGAGCTCGAATAAACCAATAGGCATGACCGGATGGAATTTCAAACTGTCTGATCAATGCTTTTATGTCTGATGCAATTTAGTTCCTGCTTATTTGTAGAATTTTGTGTTGGATCTGTCACTTTGTCTGAGCGGTTGTGCTCCAAGCACTATCAATAGGCATGACTGGATGGAACTTCAAATTGGGTAAGCTGTGGCAGATCAATTTGCTTTTATGTCTGATGCAAAAATAAAAAGAACAAATGAAGATCAATTTGCTTTTACGTCTGATGCAAAAAATAGAACAAATGAAGATAGACCTTGGATTTCATGTCTCAAACTTGACGAGATTTCGCAGGACATAAAACTTTGTGTAGAAAAGTTTGCATCAGCATGCTCAGAGTCGTGGGAATTCAGGTGGATTCCTATGTGGAAATTGAGGTAAACTGTAGTTTACATTGGTTGCATGTATATCGTGCTTGCAGCTATGGGCAAATTTTCCTGCATGTTTTACTTGCTCTAAACCCCATGCAAATGTTGTGCCAATCGTTTTATATTGATCGCCTGCTAAATCCAAGGAATACTACAACCAGCTTACTCTAACAAGTGCTTTCGTATTGATATGATTAATTAGCAAGTGTATTCATCTGTGCATAGATGCAATACGGCTTATGTGTAGCACTTCAGTGGTACTTCTGCTGGTGCTATACTATTTTATCTTTCATTTGCTCGTCAGTAGTACTTCCAGTTCTGAATCCTGGAAATTATTTAGCTGAAAACCAGTCGGTTCTCTAGCGCTTAGCGACTCAGAATTAATCACATCTACAGTCGTAATAATTCATCGTTGAAAGGTCCATCGGTTGGGAAGAGAAACATGGTGTCGGAACGTACACAAAATGCGTTTGATTCTGAACCCATATTACCTCAATCGAAGTCACCGGAGTTCGTTAAATTATTTGTCTGGTTCCACGTTTTTGTCCAAACGTACATAAAATCTTTTTGGTTCTTAACCCAAATGGTCTCAATTAAAGTCAGTAGAGTTTGTTATTTTTTGTAACCAGTAATGTTTAATTTTAACTACTTAATTGTGCTGTTTGTGTTTTATTCTCATGCAGCTGCTTCATACCACAGAGTGTACTCGAAGAGAATCCCCAGAGGTCTTTTCTGTCCAAACTTGGAGAGAATTGGCAGTTTGATGCGTTATAGAGAAGCCTTGGCCTGAACTAGGTTAGTTACATGTACAGGCTACAAACTCCAGTTCAGATATTCGACTAGACCTCACCTCAGGCAAAAAAATTGACGGGCTTGTTCTTGAAAGAGGAAAAAAATAGTTGATGCACTACTAAGCTTTTGTTCAAAGAAGTTTATTCTTCATGCATTACGCCATTAATTTGGATTCCTCTTCCTCTCGTACATAAATAGTGTGTATTTTTTTTTCTTTGTTGCAATCCTGTGTGAGTTGACTCTGTGAATTTGTCTTACGTAAACACAACCACATGATTACATGTGGGATTGTGAGTCGAGTATTTTGCGGACGATGGCGCAAAGGAAGAAGTACAAGAGTGAAAGTATATATGTTTCACACGATTGGTGACAAGGCATTAGGACTTTTTTTCAAACAGATGTTTGTCTCTATATTTTTTCTGCTTAAATCATCTTATATTGCAATATAATGAGTAGATAACAATTTTTTTGTGTTGCCGGTGTACGGGGCTTAACATGTCCATTGTATTTTACATCTCATCATTGACATGGAAATAGGAAAATAAAACGAGGCCTAAGTGTGAATTCTTACGTGATAAATGAAATGTGCTTTCCATCAATACTGATAACATCCCCTAAAAAAATACTGATAACTGCGTGGAGCGGAGAGATATAGTGTAATCTTAATTTTGACAGTAGGATTGGAGTGTATTCTTAATTTTGCAGCCGTCATAACGTCCTAGCAAAACCAGTATCATAGCAAAACCAACATATCCTAAATATGATCATTGCACTATTGAAAAGGCACTAAGTGTTATCAAAGGTTATTACGAAAAAGAGGGAGAAAGTTGATCAGACTGGTGCACGTCGCTAGAATATGTTGCTCCCGTTGCAACGCACGGGCAATTAACTAGTTCAATTAGATAAAATAGAGGTTAGCTCGTAGTCTGGCGGTGCAACTTTATACTGGGCCCGCCGTCAGTGAAACTCTTTTACCACAGATCCGTATCTTTTTTCCTTCAAAATCGATCTGATCCCGACCTGCTCTTCTGATCGGCAGTTCGAATCTTGGTCGCGGTCGCGGAGTGAATGGGGTCTGTATCAAAGACGCTGTCGAGGTACACCACCGACACGGAGCAGGGCTGCCACACATTCGAGATCTCCGGTTACAGCCTCAAGAAAGGCATCGGCGTCGGCGAGTTCATCCAGTCGAGCATCTTCACCGTCGGCGGCTACGACTGGGTCATCCGCGTCTACCCCGACGGAGCCAGCGATGCTGTCAAGGATTATGTGTCGGTCTATCTCGAGATCATTAGCAGGAACCCCACATTGCCAGTTAGCATGTGGTCTGCAGCAACCCCAACAGCGTTCAGGTCTCGCGATGCTACTCGATTTGGCCCGCAAAGCGGCCAGTTCGTACTGCGAAGTGTGCTGGAGCAGGAATCATCAGGCTACATTAGGGACGACTGGCTCGTGATCGAATGTGTCCTTACCGTGATCAAAGACTCCTACGTGTACAATACCGGAGGGCAGTCACAGATCTATGTGCCGCCATCAGATTTACAGACGCATCTGGGCAAGTTATTTCTGGGGAAGGAGGAATCAGATGTGACTTTCAGTGTTGGAGGAGAGAATTTCGCCGCGCACAAGATCGTACTCGCCATGAGGTCACCTGTTTTCAAGGCACAGCTGTATGGTCCGATGAAGGAGAGAAGGGCGCGTCGCATAACGGTCCAAGACATACAGCCTGCTGTCTTCAGGGTTTTGCTGCATTTCATCTATACTGATTATTTGCCAGACATGAATGATCTGGATCATGCTGATTACAGTGACACGATCCGGCATTTACTTGTGGCTGCAGATAGATATGCCATGGACAGGCTGAAGCTGATCTGCCAAAGCATCCTTTGTGACTATATTGATGTGGACACCGTGGCAGCTACATTGGCTTTAGCTGATCAGCATAACTGTGACAAGCTCAAGGAGGTTTGCATTGAGTTCCTTGAATATATTGCTTCCTCAGATGGGATGGATGCTGTTGTGACAACAGAAGGTTATGCGAGTCTTAAAAGAACTTGCCCTTCTGTCTTGCTAGATGTCTTTGAGAAGACGAGTAGGTCTCGCAAAACATAGATGAGCTGTTTCGCCCAAAAAAAATAAGAAAAAAAACCTGGCTCCTCCGAGTTAAGTCTGTTGACTAGGCCTGTAGCTTTCTTCTACCTAGATTATATGAATAGCTTTGCTAGCATCAAAATATTTATCTTCTGGCTTTTTATGGTTCCTTATTGAGAACTTCTTACAGAAGTAACAGAATCACGGATGAATGTCTCTTGATTTTTCATTTATGTTAGTTATGTTTAGCTTCAAAACTTAAAGATAAATCTGTATGTACAATCAGGCGCATCTGATTCATTATAAATTGTCACGGTCCATTATGAGCACTGACCAATGATAAACCGAATACAAGCTGGTTAATGCTAAATGACCATCCATAGCCTTATAAATGACATGTTACATACTACTTCTTACGCTCCTAAAGCAAGAAAGTAGACGCGAAGCATGGTGTTGTGTTAACATTGCTTTTGATTAGCTCAGTAGAATATTATTTTGAAACACGGTTTACACATGATTTGGACAGTCATGGTACACGGCGGGATAATAGTTTAGATACATCCATTCTATGATTATCTCTGCATGTTACACTATGTTTCATATTTCAGAAGAACTTGATGGAACCACGGAAAGAAAACTTTGAGGAATGAGTGTTTTCGACTCATATTAGGTAGAACTTATTTCACACTATCAAGAAATGGAAAAATGTATACGTCTTACCTATCAAGATCCACCACTGGAAAAATAATGCATTTGGTCGTTAGCATGTTGTTGGGAAAACTTATGTTTATTCAATTTGTAATTTAAGCTTGAAAATTTGGCATCTTGTTAAGAGAATATTCACATACTTAGTTTTGTCACCCTCTTCTTCTCGAGTTACATGCACCTAACATTTCACCGAGCACAAAAGAGGGATTGGCTGAAGCCTGAGTAGTGGCTCACTGAAGGCGTTGAAACTTTTTTTTCCCTTGGGGTGGTCATAGCGCGTTTCCAGCAAAACACATACATACATTTTAGCACTGAATAAAGAAGAAGATAGTGTATTTTGGAACATAAGAGATTGAAATAGATATATTTATGACTTATGAGCTCCATAGAACGGTACTATATCTTTGGAAATGTGTTTAAGTATCTGCACCAGGTTTACACAGGAAAGTGATGTAAACATTTTTCTATTTGATGAAAACACTCTTTCCATACGAGTAGGGATATTTTCATGTCATTACGAACCCTCCTATGGCAGCAATGCTCGTTTCATAGGCTCCCATATTCATCTTCTAGATTCCCTCCTATGTTAACATTGCTTTTGATTAGCTCAGTAGAATATTATTTTGAAACACGGTTTACACATGATTTGGACAGTCATGGTACTCGGCGGGATAATAGTTTAGATACCTCCATTCTATGATTATCTCTGCATGTTACACTATGTTTTATATTTCAGAAGAACTTGATGGAACCACGGAAAGAAAATTTTGAGCAATGAGTGTTTTCGACTCATATTAGGTAGAACTTATTTCACACTATCAAAAAAATGGAAAAATGTGTACGTCTTACCAATCAAGATCCACCACTGGAAAAATAATGCATTTGGTCGTTAGCATGTTGTTGGGAAAACTTATGTTTATTCAATTTGTAATTTAAGCTTGAAAATTTGGCATCGTGTTAAGAGAATATTCACATACTTAGTTTTGTCACCCTCTTCTTTTCGAGTTACATGCACCTAACATTTCACCGAGCACAAAAGAGGGATTAGCTGAGGCCTGAGTAGTAGCTCACTGAAGGCGTTGACACTTTTTTTCTCCCTTGGGGTGGTCATAGCGCGTTTCCAGCAAAACACATACATATATTTTAGCACTGAGTAAAGAAGAAGATAGTGTATTTTGGAACATACGAGATTAAAATAGATATATTTATGACTTATGAGGTCCATAGAACGGTACTATATCTTTGGAAATGTGTTTAAGTGTCTGCACCAGGTTTACACAGGAAAGTGATGTAAACATTTTTCTATTTGAAGAAAACACTCTTTCCATACGAGTAGGGATATTTTCATGTCATTATGAACCCTCCTATGTCAGCAATGCTCGTTTCATAGGCTCCCATATTCATCTTATAGAGACCCCCCCCCCCCCCCCCCCCCCCCAATGATGTCGCCAAGCGGCAAGCAACGGGAAAGGGGACCACCAACCTGTGGTAGGGTGGCAGTTTGGGCTCCCTTATCGGTTTTCGTGAGCTTAGTTCTTTTGTTTTTATGGAACCTTTGTTTTTTGTTTCCGACCTAGAACTTTCTTTTAGAATGTGCATAGCGTTTTTTATTTTAGAGTTGTTAGAATTTTTTAGTTTATTGTTCCTTTTGCTTTGTGGCCTTGTGGGCTCCGTGAGCGGCAACCCTACATTGGGCCCAAAGCCCTGACAGTGAAGTGGTGGCCGATGGTGAGAACTGAGAACTGAGGAGCAACAGTAGCATAGGAGGGTTCCTCCGGCGGAAGGAACCGCCGCCGCCTCCCCCCAATAAATCTCGCCCCCCGGCCAAAGCTGCGGCCGCCGCTCTGCGTCCGAGATTTGCCTCCACCTCCTCCTATCGCCTGCTTCTTTTTCCGAAATAATCCGTCCCACCCCCCTTCATCTGATCCAAATCTTTGTCCCGGAGGGAATGGCGTCGGAATCCAGGAAGACGGTCTCGAGGTACACCACGAACACGGAGAAGGGCTCGCACGCCTTCGAGATCTCCGGGTACAGCCTCATCAAGGGCATCGGCGTCGGCCGGTACATCCGCTCCAGCACCTTCGCCGTCGGAGGCTACGACTGGGCCATCCGCGTCTACCCCGACGGCGTCACCGAGGCCTTCACGGATTACGTGACGGTCTACCTCGAGCTCATGAGCAAGGACACCGAGGTGCGGGCTCTCTATGATCTGAGTTTGGTTAACCAGGACACTGGGCTGCCCGTCAGCTTCAGTATGTGGTCTGAATCAACCCCGTGCGTCTTCAAATCCCGTGACACTAGTCGTTTTGGTCCGCAAAGTGGATGGTCCATACTGAGAAGCGATCTGGAGCTGGAAGCATCGTGCTACGTTATCGATGATTACCTGACGATCGAATGCGCTGTCACCGTCGTAAAGGAATCGCAGGTGCACGGATGCACGGCAGAATATGAAATCGAAGTGCCGCCGTCAGACTTATCTGATCATTTTGGCAAGCTACTGTTGGAGGAGGAGGGCGCCGATGTGACTTTCAGTGTTGGAGGAGAGACCTTCGCGGCACACAAGATCGTGCTCGCCACGCGCTCACCCGTCTTCAGGGCAGAGCTGTATGGGCAGATGAAGGAAAGGACGGCGCGAAGCATAACCCTTGAAGACATGCAACCTTCTGTTTTCAGGGCCTTGCTGCACTTCATATATACTGATTCGTTGCCTGACATGGAGGATCTTGATCATGATGAGTACAGTGAAATTATCCGTCATTTACTCGTGGCTGCAGATAGATATGCCATGGAAAGGCTGAAGCTGATGTGCCAAAACATCCTCTGTCAGTATATTGATGCAGACAGTGTGGCGGCTACACTCGCCTTGGCTGATCAGCATAACTGCGACGGACTTAAGGATGCTTGCATTGACTTTATGGCCACTTCAGACGAGATGGATGCCGTTGTGGCGACCCAAGGTTTCGCAAATCTCAAAAGAACATGCCCTTCTGTCTTAGTGGATGTGTTGGAGAAGAGAAGCAAGTTTCGCAAAGCATAGATATCTAGATGAGTCTGTTGACTATATATGTAGTTCGGTTCTTGGATAAAGGCTTCCGAGCTCTTAAAACCTGGTCTATAATTATTATAGTTGCACCTTTGGCATTGAATTTGATGCTGGGTAATTTTTTATTTTTATGGATACTCTGATGGCAACTAGCAAACCAATGTTTCGTCAATCTCAAAAGAACTTGTTCATGTATTTTAGTAGATCCATTTGGGAAGAACCAGGTTTGCAAAAATATATTGGCATCTCATCCTAAGCTGGCTCTGAGCAGTTAGTCTACTTGTGTGAACGATGCTCATTGTAGATCCTGAATGTCTTGCTCCTTGTGTACACCTATTTGTCAAAGTATTGTGTGTAGCAATATCAAAATATGAATATCAAGAGGACTCATTATTTTAGCCATGCAATGAAACATCATTGGATAGAAACGTCTTGGTAGTTTTTTTTCCCACCTCTGATGCTATCATAATATCAAGTGTAATTTTTTTCTTTCAAAATCGTAAGATGTGTCTTCAAATACCTCAGATAACATTTTGCTGAATGCTGTGGTTTTTCTATTTTTTTATGAATTATAGTTTGCTATTCGAGGAAGCTTCTTATAAATTTTCGATACGGTATATTAGTGCTTTGATAGTGCTAATTGCATTACCTTCAGATCTAAAAGATAACTCGAAGTTTAAGATCTTGCATGTAATGGAGGCACGTATTATTTGGAATTGCGAATATTTGTTGATATAACTACCATATTATTTGCAACGGGTGATTTTTATTTGTAGGATTGTTATTTAGGAAAACTTCTCTGTTAGGATCACAAATTCGATTTGTTTTGAAGAACAGGTGTTTTATTATTCGGTGCTTGATAAACTTTGAACTTTAAATCCCAGTTAAGCTGGTTTTATTGCCCTAAGAACAGATTAGTGAATGACAAGTTATGTCTGTTTGTTTCGATCTTACTAGTTACTACAATGGCAGTGTGGAGACTGATCCGTAATAACAGTCTAACCTTGTAATTTTAGGTGAGGACACCATATCCACTTTCTACTCTGTTGGACTTTATGTAGGTACTACAAGTGTAAGAATCAGTTGTAAGATAATACTACTGATGAGGACATCCTTGGTTCACCTCATCCATCATCTTGTTCACAAGATGAAGCTACAAAACTACAAGCTGAAACTTCTACAAAGAAGACATACTTGGACCCCATGACAAGGAGTCGTGCTAAACAAATACAACAAGAGGTGAATGCGCTCCTAGCTGATTCTAATATTGATATCAGTGAGAATTATATACTGCCGAAGTCTTGTGTGTTGATTTTACTCAGGTTTTTACCCATGGAAAACTACAACGGACAAGACTTCATCAACCGCGTGCATTGCTTGAGGACCTCACCTTATGCCCCATGAATCCAGTGGGACGAGGAGAGTTGGAGCTGAAACATTAGTCAAGAGAAAATTTGGGACTGTACTTCACTTGTATCTTTAGAAATCCTTGTGTTATGTGGTGTGAGCTGAAACACTAGTTAAGTGTATATCATCCAAAAATCCTTCCTTGCAGCAAATCTGTTTCATTGGTGTGAGTTCTTGTTATACTTTATCCTATTCAGCAACTAAGGCATTAGAATCTTGTGTGGATGATTACTTGGTTTAACAATAACTAGACTGCAGATTAGTGTCTTTTCCACATATATACCCCACCCAAGCTCCACAAAACAGCCCCTGCATTTGCAACCCTTGACTTGTATTCGCTTGATTATCTCTCTTTGTATACCAACCACCGGCACCACAGTTGAGCATGTTCTGCTCTCACTTGGAAGTTACATGAGCTTCGGTTGGTAATTGAAGGTGAGTTCGAGATGTTACACACATATAACTTTCTGTAGTATAGGGCTTTGCACAACTAATCATGGCAGGTGAAGGAGACGCATATGAAGTTGAAGGCAATGGGCATCTCAATGAGCCCGTCACACAGTTTGCTTCAATGCACTACGTGATCATCTCCGCCGGGAGTTCAGAAACAGCCTCGACCCAATTGAAGAGAAGCAAGACAAGCTGTCACAAAATTTGCAGCAACTTATGGGCAATGTTAATGAGCAGCTCACTCAAAATATTGAAGCAATGAGGGCTGATCTTGTTGCTGATATTGTGCGAGAGCTACGTCAAGTTCCTGAAGATGCAAGTGTACATGGAGGTGAGCAGCTTGAAATGATGAGGAAGTTGCTCGAGTGAGGAGACAACGTGCTGCTCCTAATGGCATGAGGCCTCCGGTTCCCGAGCGTAGAAATGTTGGTGCTGCTGGTCGTGGTTGTGGTGAAGGTGCTGCTGGTCGTGGTCGTGGCGAAGCTGCTGCTGGTCGTGGAGGCGGCCACTGGAGGGACAATTTGCACAATGATGATACTGAAGAAGAATTCGAGGAAGATAATTATGAGCTGCACCGAAATGGCAGATTTCGTCGCCAAGGCAACTATGGCCGTGTGTGGCACGAGAAGGAGAGGTTTGGTAAACTTAAATTTACCATGCCTAAATTTGATGGTGGATCTGATCCAGAAACATACCACATGGGAACTAAAAGTTGACAAGATTTTTCGCATGCACAACTATTCCGAAGAGAAGAAATTAGCAATGGCATCTCTTGAATTTGAGGACTATGCTCTAATCTGGTAGGAGCAAGTTCAAAACCAGCGAGAAGAAAGAGAACCTGATGTTGCTACGTGGGCAGAAATGAAAAGAGAAATGAGGGCCAGATTCATTCCAAAGCATTATAAGCGTGACATTTTTACAAGCTCCAGAATTTGAGGCAAGGAAAAATGTCCGTTGAAGAGTATCATAAGGAGATGGAGAAGTCAATGATAAGAGCCCATATACATGAAGATGAAGAGCAGTCCATGTCAAGGTTTCTGTTTGGGCTGAGTTCAAATGTGAAGCGAGTTGTTGATTTGCAGCCATATCGCAATGTTGTGGAGTTGGTGCATCTAGCTTCCAAGGCTGAACGACAATTGCAAGAAGACTCAAGGCCAAGCAGAACTATCCCCTTTTCAGCTAGAGCTACATCAAGTGGGAGTAAGTTTGTGCCACAATTCAATGTTGGAAAAGGTATAATGGCAAATTCTGCAAGTGGTAGCCGGTCCAATGTGCGTGCAGCCCCAATTGGAAGTGAAACATCAGCCCAAAAGGAGAAAAGTAAACCTGCTGCATCAACCACATCTTCAATGGGATCAAGTGGCAAAAGCAGCCAAATTGAATGCTTTACGTGTGGTGGCCGTGGCCACATGAGGAAGGAATGCCCCAACAAGCGTGCTATGTTGATCATGGAAAATGGAGAATATGATTCCTGTAGTGAACTAGAAGAAGATGAGGACGATGATGCTACACAAGGAAATGAGCAGAAATATTGTGATTTTGAAGAAGGTACCTCCCTTGTTGTCACAAAAGTTTTGAGTGTGCAGATTAAAGAAGATGACAGTGGACAGCGACACAATTTGTTCCAAACAAGGGCGAGAGTTCATGACAAAGTATGCAAGGTTACTATTGATGGTGGAAGTTGCCACAATCTTGCTAGTATAGAAATGTGTGAGAAACTTGGGCTGAAACTGCTGTAACATCCCCACCCATATCATGTCCAATGGTTGAGTGATTGTGGTGAACTGAAAATCACACATATGGTGAAGGTCCAATTCAAGATTGGTGATTATATTGACACCGTTGAGTGTGACGTTGTGCCTATGAAAGTGTGTCACTTGCTGTTGGGAAGGCCATGGCAATATGATCTTTCAGCTCAACATTGTGGTAGAACCAACCAATACACCATCAAGTGGAAAGGAAAAGATTTGGTGCTTCGACCAATGACACCACAACAAATCATGGCTGAGCACATACAAATGGTTTCTGAAGTAAAAATAGTGAGTGAGAAAGAGGGAGAGAAAAATAATTTGAGAGACATCCATAAAACAGCGAGTGAGTGCCACAAGCCAAATATGAGAGGTAAAAATAAAAGAGAGGGAGCGAACTTAGTCATGTTAGCCACCAAATCAGAAATGAGAGATGTGAGGCAAAACCCAGATCAAGTTGTCATTGTACTCGTGTACAAGGATGACGTTATTTTTGCTAATGACTTAACTAGTGTCCCTAGTGCTGTTCGTGATGTCTTGCAGGATTTCAAAGATGTCTTTCGGAGGATATACCCGCTGGTCTACCTCCATTGCGTGGCATAAAACATCAAATTGACCTCATTCCAGGAGCATCACTTCCAAATCGACCTCCCTACCACGCCAATCCTGAAGAAACAAAGGAGATACAAAGGCAAGTACGAGAACTTTTAGAAAAAGGCTATGTGCATGAAAGTTTAAGTCCTTGTGTTGTTCCTGTAATTTTAGTGCCCAAGAAAGATGGTACTTGGCGCATGTGTGTTGATTGTAGGGCCATCAATAATATACTGTTCGGTATCGTCATCCTATTCCTAGGTTAGACGATATGCTTGATGAATTGAGTGGTTATGTTGTGTTCTCTAAAATTGATTTGAGAAGTGGATACCATCAGATTAGGATGAAAGAAGGTGATGAATGGAAAACAGCTTTCAAAACAAAATTTGGTTTGTATGAGTGGTTAGTCATGCCTTTTGGATTAACCAATGCACCCAGTACCTTCATGAGATTAATGAATCATGTTTTGAGAGCTCACATTGGAAAGTTCGTTGTTGTGTACTTTGATGATATATTAATCTATAGCAGAACCATAGACGGACATATTGATCATATCAAACAAGTGTTGGACGTGCTAAGAGAAGAAAAACTATATGTTAATATTGAGAAGTGCTATGTTGTTTCAGGACAGGGAATTGAAGTTGATGAATCCAAGGTGGAAGCAATCAAGAATTGGCCAACTCCTATCAATGTAAGTCAGGTGAGAAGTTTTCATGGCCTTGCTGGTTTCTATAGGAGGTTTGTGAAAGATTTCAGTAGCATTGCTGCACCTTTGAACGAATCAAACTAAAAAAGGAGTTGCTTTTAAATGGGGTGCGCCACAAGAGAAAGCTTTCCTTGAACTTAAGAAACAACTAACTGAAGCACCTTTGCTGGTTTTACCTGATTTCACTAAAACCTTTGAAATAGAATGTGATGCTAGTGGAATAGGTATTGGAGGTGTCTTAATGCAGGAACGTAAACCAATTGCCTATTTTAGTGAAAATCTAAGTGGTGCACAATTGAATTATTCTGTGTATGATAAAGAATTATATGCTTTGGTTAGAGCGCTTGAAACATGGCAACACTATTTATGGCCTAAGGAATTTGTTGTACATTCTGATCATGAGGCTTTGAAACATTTAAAAGGACAAGCTAAACTGAATAGAAGACATGCTAAATGGGTAGAATTCATTGAAACTTTCCCATATGTTGTGAAGTACAAGAAAGGCAAAGAAAATATGGTAGCTGATGCTTTGTCTCGTAGACATGTTCTATTGAATCAATTGGAAGTAAAAGTACCAGGACTTGAGAGTTTAAAAGAATTGTATAGTACTGATCATGTCTTTATGCAACCATATGAAAAATGTAAAGATGGAAAGGATGGGATAAGTATCATGTGCATGATGGGTTTCTTTTTAGGGCTAACAAATTATGTGTTCCAGATTCGTCGGTTAGGCCCTTGTTGTTGCAGGAATCACATGCAGGTGGATTAATGGGACATTTTGGACGTGAAAAGACGTATGAGCTGCTGGCTGATCACTTCTATTGGCCAAAGATGAGAAGGGACGTTGAGAAATTTGTGCAGCGATGCGTCACATGTCACAAAGCTAAGTCTAAACTGAACCCCCACGGTTTATATACTCCCCTACCTGTTCCGAATTCTCCATGGGAGATATTAGCATGGACTTTGTTTTGGGATTGCCTAGAACAAAGAGGGGGAGGGATTCTGTTTTTGTCGTTGTGGATAGGTTCTCAAAGATGGCACATTTCATTCCATGCCACAAGAACGATGATGTTTCACATGTTGCTATTTGTTTTTCAGGGAAGTTGTACGCTTGCATGGAATGCCGAGGACCATTGTATCAGATCGTGATGTGAAGTTCATGAGCTACTTTTGGAAGACATTGTGGGCAAAGCGGGAACAAAACTACTGTTTTCAACAACATGCCACCCACAAACCGATGGCCAAACAGAGGTGGTGAACCGTACACTGTCAGCCTTGCTACGAACAACGATAAAGAAGAACTTAAAGGAGTGGGAAGAGTGCTTACCTCATGTGGAGTTCGCGTACAATAGAGCTGTTCACTTGACCACAAACATGTGTCCATTCGAAGTGGTCTATGGATTCAAACCACTTGCTCCAATTGACTTGCTGCCACTCCCTTTACAAGAGAGAATTAACATGGATGCTTCCAAGCGTGCTGCATATGTGAAGAAAATTCATGAGAAGACAAGAGAAGAGATTGAGAAGAAATCCAAGTACTATGCAGCAAAGGCAAAACAAGAATCGCAAGAAGGTGACTTTTCAGCCCGGTGATCTGGTTTGGATACATTTGCGCAAAGACCGATTTCCTGGTAGGCGCAAATCCAAGCTCATGCCTCGTGGAGATGGACCATTTAAAGTGTTGGCAAAGATAAATGATAATGCTTACAAGATCGACCTTCCTGAAGACTATTCTGTGAGTCCAACATTCAACGTAGCAGATTTATCTCCATGCATTAATCAAGAAGATCAAGAGTCGAGGACGACTCCTTTTGAAGAGGGTGAGGATGATGAGGACATCATTGGTTCACCTCATCCATCATCTTGTTCACAAGATGAAGCTACAAAACTATAAGCTGAAACTTCTACAAAGAAGACATACTTGGGCCCCATGACAAGGAGTCGTGCTAAACAAATACAACAAGAGGTGAATACGCTCCTAGCTGATTCTAATATTGATATCAGTGAGAATTATATACTGCCTAAGTCTTGTGTGTTGATTTTACTCAGGTTTTTACCCATGGAAAACTACAACAGACAAGACTTCATCAACCGCGTGCATTGCTTGAGGACCTCACCTTATGCCCCATGATTTAGGGACGAGGAGGAGTTGGAGGATTACACCAAGGAGTCCAGCAAGTTGTTCCATTCAACAAACTTCACAAGCGCAGCTCCAGATTTCGTTGCCGATCTTGCTGGACCATGACCATGAACATGGACGTGTCTAACACGTTTGGAGGGTCACATTGGACAGTAAATCAAGTCTACTTTCCAGCAAAACAAATGGTGCATCATTTGAAGACCCAAGTCAAAAGATATGTGATTTCCAATGCAAAGCTGTCAAGACATTTATTGCTACGCGAGGCTCCACACTTCTGCTCCCCAACCACCCAAGTTACCATGAAATTGAACCTCATTTTCGTTCTGGTTTCACACCTAAGCTAGGAGGGTTGTTCCTAGTATAAGTACCCCTTTCCCCACTTCAACTAGAACTCTTTGGCAATTTGATTTCAGCATAGGTTAGCTAAGTGCAACCAGAATCTTGTTTGAGAGTTCACTTCCTCCTTAGCTCTTGTAAACTTGTCTTGTGAGAGGGTAAACTCACTTTGTGATTCACAACAATAGCCGTTGAGGCGGCGACCAGTTCGTGCTTCCAACTTCGTGCGTGGTTGTGTGGATTGGAAACTGAGACTGTGGTTGGGCGAATACTTGTTGTTGGTTGTTGCATTTGCGATAGTTAGCTTCGGTCTCATCAGGTTACACTAGTTATCCTTTACCCGACAACGTTGTTGGCTGGGATCGAGGGTTTCCTTCGTACCCTTTAGGTGGCGTTGATTCGTTCGTCAAGAAGATTCTTCGTGAAGATCGGGCACCCCGCATCAACTACCCTCCTAAAATGAGCAGAGTCTCCCTCCAATGATTTCAACCAAGTTGTTCAGTCTCATTGACCATATAGTGCTACCCTCCTTGTATAAAACATACATTTCAAATGAACAGCCTAAAAGAATACCAACTGTCATTAAAAATCCCAACAGAGAGTGCATAAACAATGGTTAATTTTGCAAAAGAAGAAAAACCATGATGTTGGCTTGATTACACCAGCTACCAGAGTAGAATGTGTTGAATCCTCCAGGATCAACTAGCGCAAGATTTGAACCACAACTAAAATAAAATTAGAACAAACACACCTTTGAGCTTCAAAATTGGTGAGAACGACATCTAGGACTCCACTAAGTGAAACCCCTTACTTTTCTCCTAGAATGTGTAGGAGCTACTGGTGGATGCCTTCCCATGGCTGTTGTGCGTGGCTGGATTGGGCAGCTTGGAGAGACTCGAAGTAGGCGAGTTCTACTTCTCTCTTATCTTTTGGAATAGCCTCTCCGTATGTTTATATATGCACAACACCATGGGGGACCCACCTCTTATTGGATAATATATGTGCCTCCAATCAGGGCACTGTAGCACCGTCTTACTGTAGCAGCCGTAATTGTTGACCTAGATTTAGATCAATATATCCAACATTCTCCCCCTTGATCGTCAGGCTAAAATTATAAGCTCACTTATCAATGAAATGGCATACGAGATAAAAGGATTACTGCGGTCAATTGTTTAGTACCACAGAAACCCAATTACTACAATATACCACCCCATCTCAAAATGGAACTTCTTTAACTTATGAGCTCCATAAACTTTATTCACATTATTCATTAGATTTATTTCTAATTCTCTTTACATAAACATCATAAACATTACAGACTCATCTTTTGATAAAATGGTACAACAAGATGATACCCGATGACGTAGTTACCTGCGTCAAAAGAATATGGGTTAGGTTGAGACTCCAAGTGCAGAGTGTGTAGTAAGTGGAAGACGTGTTTTCCCCACGAGGGTTGACTCGAGGGTTTAATATCGAACTCTCGGGGAATCAGTAGTGAAGATTTATCTTTCCTATCCTTCTTTTGGTTACCTACAAAACAAAGTAAATGTTTTGGTTCTCAACCTCACCTAGTGGTTGTCAAGCACAAGGTGTGAGAATGATATCAAGATAATATGCAATGCAAACAAGAAATAAATATGCAATGGTGGTAAATAAATATGCAAGGATGGTGGTAGCAATGATAAATGATATTTTTGGTTTTTATATGATGAATGCAAGATGTAAAAGTGTTTTTGTATTTTCGGATTTTTAAATGGCAGAAAATGGAAAAGTGGTAAAAGTGGTTGGAAAGGTGTTTCTTATGATTAAAAATGGACCGGGGTTCATGGTTTCACAAATGCACTCTCTCTTTAATAAAGTGGTAGACAATGGAACACTAGAGTTGACATATGAGATTGCAACACAACAGTTTAATGACAAGTTATAATTATATGGGCATCACGTCCTAACATAGAGACCTTTTGGTTATTAGTCTCTCTTATACTCCACCAAGATGCGAACTAAATCATAACACCTCAGTAATTAAGATAACTCAGAGTATAGCAATAAGTATCATGACATGAATTTAAAATAAGAACATGCTAGATCTAGTCATGGAGGAAGTGGCAATGGTCACACCCACATCTCCGGTAGCATGGTATTTCTTTTTATCCCTAGTGAGGCAACAAAGTAAGGTAGAGATACCCAAGTGGATCGTAGAACTTTCTCTCACGTTCACTGCATTAGCCACACCCCGTCACTCCAACTAATGCACATGTTCCCCCTCACACGCTCTCATAAACATGCTTGATCATGACAAGTAAATAAGAACGGGGTACATAATATGCATCTACTTTCATAACTGAAACAAAACCATTGCAATCTCAAACATATATTAACTCATAAAAAGATCCACCACAAAGGTATTACATAGATGACCGTAATCATGTTCAGCAGCTCATACGGTACTAATTAGTGAAGCTCAAGAGAGAGATACATAAGTTACTTCCACAAACCCATAGTCCAGAGGTGGACTACTCCCTCTTCATCATGGAGACGGTGGAGAAATCGTTGGAGAAGATGGAGACCACGCCGGCAGCGCCCCGCCAGAGTTTTCCCCCTCCAATATGCAACTCTAGGTCTCTGTTTCGGTGTTTCTGTGTTTCTGAGAAGATGGAGACCACGCCGGCAGCGCCCCGCCAGAGTTTTCCCCCTCCAATATGCAACTCCAGGTCTCTGTTTCGGTGTTTCTGTGTTTCTGCGGCGCTACTTCCAGAGAACGTCGGGGGACAATTTTTATAGGCGGTTTTAGGTTAAAACGGAGTCGGTGGAGGAAAGATCGACGGCAACGGAGCTCCGAGGCCCAAAAGGAGGGGTCCCACGTGGCCAGGTACATGGGCCGCGTGGGCCCACCTATTTTGGCCCTCGGGTCTCCGCTTGTTTGCTTCCTTCGCTCCCAAGCTTTGTTCCTTCCAAAAACTGATGCTCGTAAATTTCCAGGTCATTTGGACGTCGTTTGGGTCTCTGAAACATTAAAATATAGAAATAGGGTTTTCTGCATGTGCAGGGTTAATTCCATAAAAAATAGGAAACATGTCAAATATTCCCAAAATCATTATAAAACAGTGATATAACCCTTATATGATGCAAATATGACTGGAATATAAGTAATATAGTGCAAAGTTCATGTATGCATTTTACATGCATCACAAGACAATTGATTACAACAGTCAATTAAGTACTGCTGAACCAAGTGACTATGGTTCCCATTCCATCTCAAAATGAGGCTTTTGGGGAGATGGTGCTATAATGGTCCCAAGAGTGTAGTTTCTCTTCATATTTTCTTGCGCATATCCTTATGCGCGCGCTTTTGAAAAGAAGAGAAATTTGGTTTTCCAGAATCATAATTTGTCCCATAATAGTAGGTTGCCATTTAATCTTTATGCCGGCAACATTAGAAGGCAAGCCTCTTTAAATATGGTGCTCAGCTCTTAATATCTTAATGTAATGCTTATATACCAAGCACCCAAAAGTTACTTTATATGTGTTCAACCTTCACGCTTTAGATATAATACTTAATTGTCGAACACCAAAACTTAATTCATAAGGCCTTGAATATATTTGATTCTGGAATTAACCTTTCACGATGTCTTAGGTCTGGCAGATACCTATAGACACGTTACTCGAATAAACCACACTCGTACATAGTGAGTTCCGGGATAAATTTCTTAAGAAAACTCCTCATTCTTAAATTTATATGGATCAGGGACACGAATCCATACCTTAAAGACTTAGGGATTCAAGCATGTCATAACTCATTTTGCATCCTTAATGATGCCTTAAGAGAATTGGGTAAAGCCACTCCACAATATGGCTCTCCCTGCAAGGTGAAACTTTTGTGGATAAAACTTTAATTTATAAAATCACACCCTGCCAAGTACCTTTAGGAGTCCACAACTTGGTGGTCACCGTATATCTTAAAACACAAGCATGCAATCCCTTAGTGTGATATAACACACATAATTACTTTAGTGCTTATGCCAACAAGGCAAAAAAAATCATACAATTTTCCAGGGGTCCAGACCTGGACTTATGTCTGCCAGTCATCCCGGTCTCATAAACTTAAGGGCACATAATTACTTAAGCGTTAGTGACAACATGAGGAAAAACTTAATGCCCTTGAGGGAGTAAACATAAAACTTTAGAATTGAACTTAATACTCCCCTTTAATGGACCAATCTTAGTGAGTCTTAATAACTTAAAGAACATCACCAAGATGAACTTATCAACCCCGAGAGAAAACTCTCGGGTCTTATGCAATATCCCTATTGCTCATAATTAACATAAGACTGATTCATCAAAAGTTTCTTATTGAACTTTGTACCATTATAAGATGCTTATTGTCTCAAGGACAATTGATCATCATCATTAATTCTTTATTTCATAAAGGAAGATTTCCATCTCCAAAAATTAAGTTTGGTTATCATATTAAACTCCCAATCACATTACACATCAACGTCTTTTGATGAGACTCGTTGCATAAACTTTAGTAACTATGTCAAGGTGATCCTTGACGATCTCAGAGATGTCCATGATGGAGCTTTTAATTGCCATGCAACATTTGAGATGAGACTCGTTGCATAAACTTTAGTAACTATGTCAAGGTGATCCTTGACGATCTCGGAGATGTCCATGATGGAGCTTTTAATTGCCATGCAACATTTGACCATGATGGAGCTTTTAATTGCCATGCAACATTTGACCACTCTCTCTTAATTTCCAACATCATAATCCATTTCATAGTATCATAATTCTCATTATCCTCCTTAGGTGATTAAGGAGAACCCTTACAGAGAGCAGAATCAAAAGTTTTTATCTTCTTTAGGAAACATGGCACAAATATTTGAGAAAATTCTCAGTAATAATGATACCCTTAGGAGATGGAATCTTAAGAAATCTAACTTATGAAGTGCTTCTTACTTAATTTGAAGTTCATGGGAAGTTCAACTCTCCCCCTCGAAATGTGGACTGAGCCATAGCTCAACATTTCGACGAACTTCCATAATAAATATTCCACCTTTAGTAGAGAAGTCAATAAAATGTTATAGGAATGAAGAATCAAGAACTTATTTATGCTAATGGAAATCTTCCAGTAGCTTTAAACATTAGTCTCCAGTCCATCTTTAAGACTTCTCTTTAAAACTTACTTATTTATGAGGCCATAATAATATTATGCATATAGCATCTTTATCTAAAGTGTTTACACACTTTCTTATGGATATAAAATCCTTTGAGCTTAATCACAGTCCACTTTTGTGCTCCATAATTAAATCATGATAATTTCATGATCAACATAATCTTATGGAATTTTGAGAAGCTTCTTCAAATTACTTCTCCATTAATGCCAGATAAACTGTATTGTGAATGGACAAGGAAATTATTTTCCTAGATCCTTGCTGGCACACTCCCCCAGATTCTTACTGGGTCTTGCTCTCAATAAACATTAATAGACAAGAAATCCATTGGATTCTCGTCAATACTTTAGTAATCACAATTTCTTTAATGAGAGCTTATTACATTTGTATATACTTCATTACTTATGACCTCATGGAGTAATGTGCTAACGAGTTAGCTCATTTCTTATGAAGGTACTAAAATCAGCCGAAAAAATTATGGTTGAATTATAAAAACATTAGTAATAGGGATATGATCACAAACTTGGATAGTGATCATGCATAAGATAATTCTTCATGAACACATTATTTCTTAGAGTATGACACATGTATCTAATCAACTTTGGTCAGAATAAATCCATGTGTCACAACTTATCCCAATATAATCATTAAATCACCAACAAGATTTCCATTTGGTTCCATCTTAATTGGATATGACTTAATTAGGGATAATTTAATGATCATAAATGTTGAAAACTTCATCAGTTGATTGATCTGGGAATAAATCAGAGGCACTTAATAGCAGAAGCGTATTTAAGACAATTGATGTCTTTTACCTTAATTCCCCGAAGGTACTTAAATATTTGTGGCATATTGCATTATGTCCATAAGCCTTATGCATGAAAAACTTTCCCAGATCATAAACTTCTTTTGTTGATCTGATTCACATCAGCTTTGGCCAGAAATGGACCAGAACAACAAACTTTTGTGAGCAAGTATTTATTAATCAGCTTTGGCCAGAATAATAAATACATGTCACACTTAATTTATAGCCTCTTAAACTTCTTTCACCGATCTAGCCCACATCAGCTTTGGCCAGAAATGGACAAGACCAGCAAAATATTTGTGAGCAAATATTTGTTAATCAGCTTTGGCCAGAATAACAAATATCAGTCACGCTTGATTAAATCATGTCTCTATACGCTTCCTTTATTGAACTAGTCTGTGGACCAGAACAATAAAATTATGTAGTCATGTGTTCATCAATCAGCTTTGGCCAGAATGACAAACACAAACCACACTTTATTTAAATTAGAGACATATAATAAAAAACAACTTTATAGAACATGCATGGCATAAGGACAAAGACCTTATTGATGGGCAATTAAACATGGCAATCCATGGTTTAATGAAATGTAACCATGAAGAGTTAACTTTAGGTATATTTATGCCCAAAACTTAAGTATATGTGAGATCAAAAGGACTTGATTAAGTCCTCTCACTTAGTATCTCACATCATCATAATCCCTTTTCAGGGTATCATAATTTTCAGTACCTTCTTTCGGTACTTTAGGAGGATCATGAAGGACAACATAATCAATATTTGAGGAAACTTTGAGTGATCATAAAGTTTCTCCTTCCATGAAACATAATTGCTATCATTTAATTGCCTTATGCCATTAATTATTCCGGCAATAAGAGAGACATTAGGTGCCGCAAAAAAGAATTGGATGCTTTAATAAGCATAACATTATGAACTTTATTTACTGATCAAACCCAAAACAGCTTAAGCCAGAGATGGGTAAGAATCAATAAATTTTGTGGTAAAAATAACCACGCTTAATTACATCCTCACATAAATTTTGTGGTAAAAATAACCACGCTTTGGCCTGCGCGCACCTCCGTCGAGCGGCTCTGGACGACGCCCTTCGCGAGGCGGCCGTGCACGCACGCGAGCGTCCCCGCGACGGCGACAACTACCTTCGCCAAATCCGGCACGACAACATGTCTCCAACGACGACAAGCGTGCGAGGAGAGCAGTAGCCACCGGCCGGTACATCGGATGGCGAGGTTGCCCAGGGACGAGCCCGAGTGTACCCGCGAGCATAAGGAAGTGGCTCCGACGCCGCCGTGGCCGGCGGCGATGACGAGGCCCATAAGGTAACCATCCGCTGCCCTTAATTTCACATCATTAGGATTAGGGTTCCACTGATTTGGGAAATTTCATAGCTAGGGTTTCGGTAATTGGGGATTTTATTGGGGTTTTCCCTTCGAATCATTCAGTCCCCACTTTAATTGTGCTTTAAACCGAAACCTCAAAGTTAAACATAAGGGAATCAAGTAATTGCTTAAGTTAGGGTCTCGGATTTGGGGAAAGCATTAGGATTCATGCATAATTAGCTTCTTTCCCCATCAATTCGTGACATAAACCGAAACCCTTGATCCAAACTAGGGGATAAAATAGAGGAATTTCTGTTCTAGGGTTTTCGAATTTGGGGATTTTCTATATGTGGATCAGTCCCCCTTTAAGTAACTGCATAATTGAAAACCTAGAACCTCAAATGATCTGTTAGGGCTAGAATCTTTAGTATTTAAGGGCTAAATAAATTAGATCAAGCCAAGACAGGAAAAACAACTTGATACTTAATATAAACTTGATAGATCAAGCATGAACTTGAGCATAAGAGGGCTCAAACTTGAAGCTAGGTGCTCTGATACCATTGTTGTATCCAGCAGGATCAACTAGCGCAAGATTTGAACCACAACTAAAATAAAATTAGAACAAACACACCTTTGAGCTTCAAAATTGGTCAGAACGACATCTAGGACTCCACGAAGTGAAGCCCCTTACTTTTCTCCTTCGGGACAGCTCCTAGAATGTGTAGGAGCTGCTGGTGGATGCCTTCCCATGGTTGTTGTGCGTGGCTGGATTGGGCAGCTCGGAGAGACTCGAAGTAGGCGTGTTCTACTTCTCTCTTATCTTTTGGAATAGCCTCTCCGTATGTTTATATATGCACAACACCATGGGGGGACCCACCTCTTATTGGATAATATATGTGCCTCCAATCAGGACACTGTAGCACCGTCTTACTGTAGCAGCCGTAATTGTTGACCTAGATTTAGCCTAGATCAATATATCCAACAGAATGCACACCAGAAAAGATTATATGCCGCATCTTATATGCCTGTTACAGACTGTCATACCATTCAGGTGTGTGCATTGCTCGTTTATTAATGTACGTTGATAACTCTGTGGTCCAATACCTGGTTGGATTATATTGCCAATTACGATGGAAAGAATATTCCTGTTATCGAAGCCTTGTTTCGCTCACTGAAGTGCATGACTTTGGAGAGAAGATGTTCTTATCTGCACTTTTCTCGAACTGATGACTTAATGTATGTGGCGCCAAACATAGTCTTGTTTTGCTTTCCTTCCTCCGGAGAAGGCCTATGATAGATTCATCAAATGAGAGGTTTATGTGAATTCGATGCTCTGTTTTCATCTTAGCGTGAATTCAGAAACATAACCGGTTGGCAGTGGGTCATTGTCAACACGGTTCACAAACATACTCCCTCCATCCCATAATATATTTATTTTTTGCGGGTACCATAATATATGATGATATTACAACCAATATACTCACACGTAATCTGTGTAATTTGTCACCTTCCTTTCTGAAACTCGATTGGCTTGATGCTTCAAGCTTACTCTTGATTAATTAGTTGAGTACCAGCTCCCTGCACAGGTAATGTTGTTGATAGTTGTAGCTTGGCTAGGCTAGGAATTAACATGGATGGGGGACACGAGCACCAGAGCAGGATCAAAATTCTAATAGAAGGTTCTGGTTCTATTTCTGTTACACTTTTGTAACCAACGAATTGCGTCAAGGTTTCTAACACTAATTTCTAACGAAGCATCCATTTTTTCTCTCTCTTTCTTTCGACCTCCATATTCTTGAGTTGACGCTACAGAAGAAAGATGGTTGGCTGTGTTTGCAGCGGTGCATTCAGTCAAGATCAATTGGTGAACAAAACTTTCGAGTATGAGGGACTCTTGATTCACAGGAATTTTAAACGTAGGAACAACAAAAATACAGGATTTGAGGCATGTTCACTTGAATCGTCTAGGATTAAGATGCCGCGGGAATTGGAACTAGAGAGTGATTTGAATTTTAAAAGAGGTTGAAGTGGATACTGGATTTTCTATGAAATGTAGTTGTCGCAACAGTGGAACATGGGGTTCCCCTAGTACTGCCAAAGTGGGTCCACCCCATGTGGGCCCAAGATGAAGATGGACAAGACCAAGACTCAAATCAAGCTGGCGGGTTCACCGTCAAGACGCACATGGCCAACGACGACTAAGGGCTCCGGTCCTGGGGACCTTCCGGGTCCCCGAATCAAGCGAGAAGGCCAGGAAGGACCCGAGAGCCCGAGTTCCCGGCAGGAGGCCAGGCTCCCTCCCGGGTACTTCCTACGTTCCTGTGGATAAGCACTCCACCTCACCACGGAAGACTTGGGAAGCAAGGCGAAGGAAGCGCGGGCGGGAAGCACGTCCCGTGGTGGTGTCAGCTCCTGTCCACCCCAAGGCGGACGCTCCCACCTAACCCAGAGGAGACGCTAGGCTGAGGAGAGGCCACGTCTCCCCCTAAACTAGATGAGGAGGATCCTTCACCCCGAAGGTCCCTCATCCTCCTCACGTGACCCTGTGGCAACCCCTTAGCCTATAAAAGGAGGACCAAGGCACGGAGGAGGGGAGGAAAAGTAGAGCAAGCACAAGATAGAGCAAGGAAGAAGCTAGAACCAGAGCAAGACTAGACTAGGGCTGCGGAGGTAGAGAGGAAGGTGATCTCCTACGGGTCAGGATCTGTCCTTCTTCTACCTCGGGCCAAAACCCTTCCGGGTACCCTGCCCGGGAGGTTCCATTGTAAGCCACACTATGAAGAACTCATCAATCCAGACATGCAGGAGTAGGGCTTTTAGCCTCCGGGCGGCCTGAACCTGGGTAGCTCCTTGTGTCCCTTTGGTTGCATGCTTTGATCGTGGAGAGGAGAGCTTGATCTAGACTCCGCCCAAGAAGACGATTCTCAGCCTCCTTCGCGCCCCGTGCCGAACCTAAAAGGGGGTATCCTATACTCCCGGTGTCCGTGCAACGAGACACGACATCTGGCGCGCCAGGTAGGGGGCGCAAGTGCTGGATTCATCTTCATCAAGTTCATCGGCAAGTTCTTCGTCAAGCATGCCTCCAAGGAAGAAGGGAGATCCTGCGGCGTCCAAGCCGGTCTCTCCCTCGCGCACCAAGCTTCAGCTGAACGTCGTGCTGGCGCGCGGCGGAGCGCCTCTCCGTCCCCGCCTCCCATGGAGAGGGTGGCGCCGGACGAAGTGGACGGTCGCGACAAGGACAACGGCCCTGGCGGAGCGGCGGCTCCAAAGGGCGCCACCATGCCTCCTCCTCGCTCAGGGGAGAAGAGCGTCTGCAACGGCACCGGCAAGGAGCCCACCGCTGGAGGAGGGAACCACGGCGTTCGCCCCAGCGGGGATCCACGAGCATCCAAGAGCAAGACCTCCGCGCACTCGCCTTCGGACGTGCAAGCTCGCCATGATGCTCTAGTCGCTGCCAAGGCACTGATGCAGTTCCCTCCAAGCAGCGGCGACCCCAAGGTCTACCAAGAATGGAGGACTCGCGTCGAGAGGCTCCTCGACTTCGCCGATGGTGGTCCGTGGGTCGAACCCACTCAAGCTCCCACCGTCGACAACCCGGAGCAGCACAAGACAAAACACGTGATCCGCGAGGCCAGCCTCGTGGTGAACGTCAAGCCAAGACGGCGCCTCCTCGCACCGCGCCACCGATGGCTGATCGGCTAAACCGCGATCACGGCGAGGCCATCTCCATCGGGTCGTCTACCTCGCGCAACCCAGATCTTCGTGACGAGCTCAACAGCCGTCAGAACGAGGATATGCGCACCCGCATCGAGCGTCGCCGAGAACGTCACCGCCGGGAAGATCGGGGCATCGACCTCGCCGAAGGCTGCCTCGCCCTCGCTCCCGAGTTCCGCCACTTCAACTGGCCCAAGAAATTCAAGATCGACGTTCTCCGCTACGACGGCACCACGAACCCCCGGGACTTTCTGCAGATCTACTCTCTTGCTGCGATGGTTGCCGGGGCCGACGAGGTCATGATGGCCAACTGGTTCCCGTTGGCCCTGAAGGGAGATGCCCAGACTTGGCTTCTCAACCTTCCCAAGTGCTCCATCCGTTCCTGGCGGGCACTGAAGGAGCAGTTTCGGGGGGGGCTCCCAGTGATCTCCACGACTTCAAGCAGTTGCCGGGTGAAACTCTCCGCAAGTTCATCCAGCGCTTCACCCAGAAGATGAACACCATCCCGTGCATCAAGGAGGAGTTGGTGATCCAGTCCTTCCACGCCAACGTCCGCAACCCCAAGATGCGCGAGAAGCTGAGCATCCATCGCGTCGAGTCTGCTCGAAGCTCTGGGAGCTTGCAGACCGGTGCGCTCGAGCTGAAGAAGGAGCCAAGTTCCCCGGGGAGGATGAACCCGAGGACAAGGCCGCTCCAGCTAAGAACAAGAAGCGGGACCCTGGACCCGACAAGCGGATCTTCGTCACCGAGCCTCTTCCGAAGAAGACCAAGCCCGCGCCGACTTCCGAGGAAGAAGGTGAAGGTGATCCCTGGTGCCACATCATCCAGAAGGCAACCACTTGCTCAAGGACTGCCGCATGCTCAAGAACCTCGCCGTCCGGAGCAACGCCGAGCTGATGGGGTCAGTCAAGACGGTTGCTACAACTGCGGCACTGCCGGGCACATCGCTCGTGACTGTCCCACGGGTCGCCAAGGCGGAGGCGGCCGTGGATGGTACCGAGGCGGTGGCCGCGGGGGCCGCGGAGGAGGACGCGGCGGTCAAGGTGGTCGCGGGTACAACACTCCGGAGGCCGCCCACGGGCAACGGGGAAGCTCCGGCTCCCCAAGGAGGCAACGGCGGCAAGTATCAA
Source organism: Poa pratensis (assembly GCA_947311845.1). Lineage (NCBI taxonomy): Eukaryota > Viridiplantae > Streptophyta > Magnoliopsida > Poales > Poaceae > Poa > Poa pratensis. The sequence continues at coordinate 2,805,644 of CAMZMU010000122.1, read as the reverse complement.
GAAGTCACGGGAGTTGTCGGGTGCATCCACGGAGGGTCTTCTCTGCCTCCCTCCAACGGCGCCTGCAAGAGACTTGTCCGGGAGCTGAACGCGGTTGCTTCTGCTCCGTCCAAGCCCCTGGACTGGTCTAGCCAAGTCATCACCTTCGACCCAGAAGACCACCCTGCAACACTGCCGGGGTCGGGACCCTGCCGCTGATCGTGTCGCCCGTCATCCACAACTACAAGGTCACCAAGATGCTGGTCGACGGAGGCTCCAGCCTCAACCTGCTGACGGCGAAGGTCCTGGCTGTCCTTCAAATCCCCCTGTCTCGCCTACAAGACACTGGGGTGTTCCAAGGCGTGAACGGAAGTGTTACTCGACCCCTCGGGAAGATCACCCTTCCGGTCACCTTCGGCGACTCCAAGAACTTCCGCACCGAGGAAATCGTCTTCGACATCGCCGACACTCCGCTACCGTACAACGGCATACTTGGCAGACCTGCTCTGGCCAAGTTCATGGCCGTCTCCCACTTCGCCTACAACATGCTGAAGATTCCGGCGCCGTGGGGCGTGATCAAGGTCAGGCCGACATCGACGATGCTATCTACTGCGTTCACCAGCTGAACCAGACGGTGGCAACCACGGCGGACATCCCTCAAGGTGTACAGGAGGATGATGATGGGGCTCTCCCCGGGGGCGAAGGGCACCCCGGGGGCTCCACATCTACTCCACCCAAGAAGGCGCCATTCCATGGCGATCCGCAGCTGACCAAGAAGGTGGCGCTAACCAGCGACGGAGTTCGCTCCATCACCATCGGCGCCCGCCTCACCGACAAATAGGAAAGCGCGCTCGTCGCCTTCCTTCGGGAAAACTCTGACGTCTTCGCGTGGGAGGCATCAGGTTTACCCGGCGTACCAAGGGAGGTGATCGAGCACAAATTGGCGGTCAATCCGGGGGCTCGCCCCGTGAAGCAGGTTCTCCGGAACCAAAGCAAGGAAAAGCTGGAATTCATCATCGCCGAGGTGGACAAGTTGATAGAAGCTGGTGTCATCCGGTCGGTTCCCCACCCAAGCTGGGTGGCCAACCCCGTGGTGGTACCGAAACCCATGACCTTCAAGTGGAGACTCTGCATCGACTTCACAGACCTGAATAAGGCCTGTCCCAAGGACCCTTCCCCCTGCCGCGGATCGACATGATCGTGGATTCCACGGCCGGGTGCGAGCTGCTGTGTTTCCTGGATGCCTTTTCCGGGTACCACCAGATCATGATGTCACTCGAGGACCAAGAGAAGACGGCCTTCATCACTCCCAAGGGCTGCTACTGCTACACCCGGATGCCTTTTGGCCTCCGAAAGCCGGCGCTACCTTCCAGCGCGCAATGCAAGCATGCCTTGGGTCGCAGCTGGGCCGCAACGTCGAAGCGTACATCGACGACATCGTGGTCAAGACCCGGTACAAGGACTCCCTCATCCAAGACCTGCACGAGACCTTCGAGAACCTCCGCCGGGTCAACTTCAAGCTCAACCCCGACAAGTGCGTGTTCGGGGTCCCCTCCGGCAAGCTGCTGGGTTTCCTGGTCTCTCACCGAGGGATCGAGGCGAATCCGGACAAAATCAAGGCAATCGAGCGCATGGAGGCGCCCCGGCGGGTCAAGGACGTACAGCGCCTCAACGGGTGCATCACTGCACTCGGCGCTTCATCTCAAGGCTTGGGGAGCGGGCCTTACCGTTCTTCAGGCTGCTCAAGAAGTCAGGCCCCGTGGAGTGGACCTCCGAGGCCGAGGAAGCCCTGCAGTCCCTCAAGCGCTACCTCGCCTCGCCACCAATCCTCGTGGCACCAGAAGAGAAGGAGCCCCTACTACTGTACATTGCTGCCACCAACCAGGTGATCAGCGCTGTGCTCGTGGTAGAGCGTGACGCTCCTCCGAAGAAGTCAAGCAAGATCAAGGGCAAGCGACCCGGGAACTCTCTTCCGGGGCAACCGTGCAAGAAAAGGCTGCCGGGTGACCAGGGGTCTCATGATCCTGGCGTCACACCTTCACCAAGCGACGCGGATCCCGTCGGGAATGGAGAATCTCCCTCCGACGAGACTTCGCCGGGGGCTACATCGTCCCCACCCCAAGACATCGACGAGGGGAAGCCGAGCCCTCTCAGGACTCGGCGACCCGCAAGGTGCAGCACCCGGTCTACTTCGTCAGCGCAGTGCTGCGCGACGCCCGGGAGCGGTACCCCATGATGCAGAAGCTGCTGCTGGCAATCCTCATTGCCTCCCGCAAGATGAGGCCGTACTTCCAAAGCCATCCCATCACGGTGGTGTCCAAGTACAACCTAAGAAGCCCCCTGGAGAACCCACTTGCCACTGGTCGCATATCATGGTGGGCCATGGAGCTTCAAGGTTTCGGTCTCAAGTTCGAGCACACGGACAACATCAAGAGTCAGGCGCTGGCGGATTTCACGGCCGAGTGGACCGAGACGGCGTTCGACGACCCGGAAGAGGAAACCTGCCTCCCCGGGAAGGAAGATCCTAGCGCCTGGATCATGCACTTCGACGGCTCCTACACCAAGGGGAAAGGAGGTGCTGGGGTTGTCCTAACCTCACCAACCGGGGACCGGCTGAAGTACGTCGTCCAGATGCACTACCAAGGGAACATCTCCAACAACACGGCGGAGTACGAGGGCCTGCTCGCAGGACTTCGTGCTGCCATCGGCCTCGGCATCAACAAGATCGTCGTCAAGGGTGACTCTCAGCTAGTCATCAAACAAGTGAACAAGGAGTACGCGTGCCCTCAGATGGCACCATACGTTGAAGAGGTCTGGAAGCTGCAGCGGCGCTTCGACAACTTCCGGGCTGTGTACGTCCCACGGGGAGAAAACACGGCCGCGGATGAGCTATCGCAGGTGGCGTCCAAGCAAGAACCAGTGCCTCCCGGGATCTACATCGAGGTCCTCAGGCGACCTTCGATCCCGCCCGAGAGGCTCGCGACAAGATCTGCGCCGGGGGCTGGCGACCCTTCTACCTCGACAACACGGGTAGCCAGCCCAGAAGCTCAAGACCCGGCAGCCCCTCCAGCGGAGGAAGCTATGCTTTCTTTCCGTCGGATGGTGCTACCGGTGGAAGGAGCCCACCCACCCTGGGCCCGGGACATCGTCAAGTACATCATGGAGCACGCCCTCCCGGAGGACGATCACGACGCCGAGCGGGTGGCTCGTCAAGCCAAGCTCTACGTCATGATCGACGGCGAGCTCTACCGGCGACGGGACAACGGAGTCAAGCTCCGCTGCATCCCTCAAGAACAAGGCCAAGTACTGCTACGGGACATCCACGAAGGCACATGTTCAAGTCATGTGGCATCAAGATCACTGGCGGGTAAAGTTTTCGTCACGGGTTCTACTGGCCAACAGTCCTCAGTGATGCGGAGCAGCTAGTCAAGACCTGTGAAGCCTGCCAATACTATGCGAAGAACATACATCAGCCGGCGCAAGCTCTGCAGCCAATTCCAATCTCCTGGCCGTTCGCGGTCTGGGGGCTGGACATCGTGGGAAAGATACCGAAGTCTGTCGGGGGCCATGAATACCTTTTCGTGGCCATCGACAAGTTCACAAAGTGGGTGGAAGTGATGCCAGTACCAAGACAGACAGCTCAAGCAGCCATCAAGTTCATTGAAGGGATCGTGTACCGCTTCGGAGTACCCAACAGAATCATAACGGACAATGGCTCTCAGTTCACAAGCCGATCCTTCCTCAACTTCTGTGAAGAGCTGGGAATCAAGGTGTGCTTTGCCTCGGTTCCTACCCAAGGTGCAATGGGCAAGTGGAGCGAGCCAATGCGGAGGTCCTAAAGGGTTTGAAGACCAAGGCCTTTGACAAGTTAGAAGACAAGGGCAAGAACTGGATTGAGCATCTACCAAGTGTCTTGTGGTCCCTCAGAACCACACCAAGCAGAGCCACTCAAGAAACACCATTCTTCCTTGTCTATGGAGCAGAAGCCGTCTTGCCAACAGAGCTCAGGCATGGATCCCCCCGGGTACTTGCCTATGATGAAGACGCACAAGCTGAGAGGAGGATTGATGACATCAACTTCCTGGAAGAGGTGCGGTGCCGAGCTTCCTTACGATCTGCTCGATACCAGCAAGGGCTCCGCCGCTATCATGATCGCCATATCCGTTCACGGGTACTGGAACCCGGAGACCTGGTTCTCCGCAAGAAGCAGAAGCTTGATAACATGAACAAGCTGTCCTCCAAGTGGGAAGGACCTTATCGGGTGACGCATACCCTGAGACCCGGAGCTGTTTATCTGGAGGACGAGAAAGGCAGGCCGGAGGGCAACGCCTGGAACATCGAGAATCTCCGGAAATTCTACCCCTGAATACGAACATGAATCGCAGATAGTTCGAGTCAACTAAGCACGCCCAAGGGGCTAGTGTTCTGTATAAGGGTGTAAGAATCGTCGCCAAGGAATAAAAGATAAGTTTTTCAATTCCGTGAGCCTCTCTTGTTGTCGTGAAGTGTGTTATCCGTAACAACCCCCAAGCAGGGGGCTGACATGGTGCCGGTGGCTGACAGGTCGAGCGCGAGCAGCCTATCAGTAGGCGCTGCCACCTGATCGTGCCGTACTGCCGCGGTAAGAAGTGGAACGGGCAGTGCTGTGTTTTAAAGAACCTAAACACAGAAATGCACATTCAACTTTGCTTGCGGGTTGCTCCGGATGAAACACTTTCACGACATGTAAGGGAGGGTCCATTCTTTTCCTACTGAAAGTGTGTTGTGTGTAGCGCCTCTCCCGGGACAGGAATGGATGCTGAAGAGCGGCTCAGGAGCTGGATACCCGGGAAGGACAGAGTAGATCAAGGACACGGCAAAAACCAGCTAAGTCTTTGCATGTGCATCTGGCATTCTAGGCATAATATCTCGCTCGGAGTCAATATACCACCAACCTGCGCATGCTTGACAGTTGATGAGAACCTTTGCGGGGGTAATGCGTCCTCCCCGGCGAACGGTCAGATTTCCCTTCTGGCCTAGTACCCGTGGCTGTGGAGTGGACTCCCGGAAGGCATAGTGCTCTTAGGGGTGCTGCTACTGGTGCGGGCGGTCAGAGCACTTGTCACCTAAGAGATCTCCTCAGAAAACTTGACGGCGCGTTAGTGCAAAGGGAGGTTTGGGAAATGACCCCGGGAGTTGAGCCCTAGGATTGCATTCATCTGAACTTACATTCTGAGTTTACAATTCTGGATTACATTCAGTCGAAGCTTTTCCTGGATACATATCTAGCCTATGCTACTAAGGCCAGCTCAGGGCTCCTGGCTGTGCAGCTCTGTCTTTCTGTTTTATTGCCTGCCGGGTGAACTCCGGACTCCCGGGGACGCCTGGGATGAAGGAGGGCATTCGCGCAGGATCTTCAGGGGTCCCATGGGCCGGGGAACTTCCGGGCAAACCCCGGCACATGCTGGCTGCAGAGGAGGTGCACATGGTCCACGAACTTATCCATGATGTCTTCCTCATCCTGTACGAAGGGAAGAAATCGAGTCAAGGCACAGGATCTTCCCAAGGGTCGTATTGCCAGAACAAGGCGGCCTTACCTTGAAGACATCGTCAAGATCGCAGAGGAGGCGGATCAATCTCTGATTGCCTGCGGCCTCCTTCCACAGCTCCATCTTGATGGTGTCCTTCCGGGTCGCCAGCGCTACCGATGCCTCCATGGCGGCAGAACCGGCGATGTTCCCCACTGCAGGGAAAACCAAGGAGACTCGAGGGCGAGGATCAACCTCGTCCTTTCTAGTGGCTCGGGCTCCAGCTTCGCTGGGTGCCTCCGCCGCTCCTCGAAAGACGGACTCCCGTCGACACATCGGACAAGGCCCTCTCTGCTTCGCCGGACATTGTTCTGCGGGACGAGGGGAGGCAAAGGAAGAAGAGGAGCGGAGCAAGGCGAGAAGATGTGGCGAAGGGGTGGAGTCTGGATGGTCTTTTATAGGCCTCCCTGCTCCACCTACCCCTTGACGCTACGGCTGCTGCAGTAATGGGAGCGCGTTTTGCAAAAAACTCGTTCTCATTCACACGGACGCGACACGAAGACAAGGAGGAAAACAAGATCTTCTTCATTTACAAGGACTACAAGGGGACGATCTTTTTTACAACAAAAAGGTTGGCTCCCGCCGAACAAGGAGCACCGCCGTACAATGGAAGACGCTACTTCCAGAAATACGACGTCAAGGCCGCCAAGGAGGAGGTCAACGAGATCTCCATGGCGCCCGTCCGAAGCTCCTCGCCTTCAGGAAGACGAGCTCCCCTCGACCTTGATGTCAGATGAGTTTTCCTCATCTTCATCCTCGTCGTAGGAGCTCGAGCTGCCGCTGCTGCTCTCCATGCAGCACTCCACGCGTCCGCCATCGACACCGAAGATCTTCACGGAGAGCGTAGCATCTCCGTCGTACCGGAACACCAAGCACTGCCCCCTGGACAGGCGGCGGGCACGGGAGAACGACTTCCACCCCGGACCCAGAAGCAGGGCGCCTTCAGTGGTGCGCTCCGCCATGGCCCAGGAGGGGCCATTGGGGCAGCCTTCCACCTGCAGCCAGAAGCCGGAGGGTCCGATGTCCTCCGTCGCCATCGCGAAGGAATCCGGCAGGAGAAGCCGGCTGCGAGGCCTGCGGTTCAGATCCACGGCGAACTCGAACGGCGCGAAGCTGGTATGAACCATGCTCCTAGGAAGAGGGGCAGCGGTGCCGCGGCCTCCACGGCCGCCGCGACCGCGAATCCCACGACCTCGCGGAACAGCTCGACCACGAGTGGAGGGGCCACTCTCCGCAGCAGCTGAAGAAGTACGAGGGCGCCCAACTCCTCTCTCGCTCTCGCCATTGGCGCTGGCAGCTTGTGGGGAGGCCTGGAGTTGGACCAAGGAAGAAGATGACCGAAAAGGCCAGGGGTGCGCCTCGCTTTTATAGCCGCGGCAGTGCCTCTGCCAAGCGTCTCCTCGGTTCTTCCGTTAGTGGGAATCGAGGGGGCCCTCGCAGTTATTCCCCCGAGCGGAGTAACTCCAAGACCTTCAAGGCCATCAGTGAAGCGAGCTGAGAAGACCAGGTACCCGGGACCCACTTTGACCTATCTTTAGGCCATGGCCCCGGCAGCTGGAGCAAGAGCCCCGGGACCATGCCCGGGGGCTACTGTCGCAACAGTGGAACATGGGGTTCCCCTAGTACTGCCAAAGTGGGTCCACCCCATGTGGGCCCAAGATGAAGATGGACAAGACCAAGACTCAAGTCAAGCTGGCGGGTTCACCGTCAAGACACGCATGGCCTACGACGACTAAGGGCTCCGGTCCTGGGGACCTTCCGGGTCCCCGAATCAAGCAAGAAGGCCAGGAAGGACCCGAGAGCCCGAGTTCCCGGCAGGAGGCCAGGCTCCCTCCGGGTACTTCCTACGTCCTGTGGATAAGCACTCCACCTCACCACGGAAGACTTGGGAAGCAAGGCGAAGGCAGCGCGGGCGGGAAGCACGTCCCGTGGTGGTGTCAGCTCCTGTCCACCCCAAGGCGGACGCTCCCACCTAACCCAAGGAGACGCTAGGCTGAGGAGAGGCCACGTCTCCCCCTAAACTAGATGAGGAGGGTCCTTCACCCCGAAGGTCCCTCACCCCTCACGTGACCCTGTGGCAACCCCTTAGCCTATAAAAGGAGGACCAAGGCACGGAGGAGGGAGGAGAAGAGAGAAGCACAAGGAGAAAAAGCTAGAACCAGAGCAAGACTAGACTAGGGCTGCGAGGTAGAGAGGAAGGTGATCTCCTCCGGGTCAGGATCTGTCCTTCTTCTACCTCGCCAAAACCCTTCCGGGTACCCTGCCGGGAGGTTCCATTGTAAGCCACACTATGAAGAACTCATCAATCCAGACATGCAGGAGTAGGGCTTTTAGCCTCCGGGCGGCCTGAACCTGGGTAGCTCCTTGTGTCCCTTTGGTTGCATGCTTTGATCGTGGAGAGGAGAGCTTGATCTAGACTCCGCCCAAGAAGACGATTCTCAGCCTCCTTCGCGCCCCGTGCCGAACCTAAAAGGGGTATCCTATACTCCCGGTGTCCGTGCAACGAGACACGACAGTAGTACAAATGATAACTTAGAAAAAAATCATGATGGATCCGATCCTACAAATCAAACGACAAACATAGGAATAATTTTGAAGGATTCTAATTCTCCAAAAGTTCTATGAAAATTCTTCCAATCAAATGAGCCCAGTGATCAGCAGTATTCAACCGCTCTATGGGCTGTTCGTGCTGTCTGCAGGGCTCAATCAGTGAGCATGATGTCGCCAACCTGACGCAGAGGTGCGCCGTGATGGGGAGAGCCAGAGCAAGTAGACGACCCCCTTGACCTTCCTTAAATTTTCAGTTTCATCTCCAACTCCGGCAAGCATCACGGCGCAACGATCTCTGTCATAGGTGATCCTTTGGTCGATTAGTTTGTCGCAAACTATCTTCTTACCAGGCTCTACATTTCCCCTCATGGAATTTCTTGATTGATTCATGTGTGTGTCAAAACACGAAATTTGTTAGTTGATGCCACAAATAGGTATGCAATTAGGATCGCTTAAATTATTAAATGAAACATCCCTAAGATACATCACCTAAGAGACAATTCATTGGACTAGTTGTATCTAAATTTTTTATATCTCCTAGGATATCGTGCTAAGAAACAATGCACTGGGAGAGGCCAAGGGATTGAAAAAGGAGCATAAGTACCTAATAAATAGCATAACTTAGCCGGTAAAACTGTAGCTCCCAATGGTGGCCGGCCGGATTTTGACCCTGCTCTTGGTCTCAAGAAGGAGAACGAAATGTTGGTGTAAGAGAAAGCATTAGGATACTGCACTTTATGCAACAACTATGCAACTGTCAGCGAGCACTGGGATGGTTTGTTCTTCTCAACCTACTTGCTTTGATGAATTTATTTAGGCCTCTGCATGCCTAAATTTCGAAATTTCAAGTTGAAAGGGTCTTGTCTGGAGAAACATCAAGAATCTGATCTGTGGAGCACTCCCAAGTGGCAAGTGACAAGTTCATCAAAATGCATATAATTTGTCAGCTAATACTCTGCGGCTGTGCGGCCTCGGGCTAGTGCTCGCCTCCCTCCAATTTTTTATATAGAAGTACACGTAATCTTATCTTAACTCAAACCGTCTTAAGTTTTACTAAGTTTATAGAACAAAATATTAAAATCTACATTATCAAACGAGTATCACTAGATTTATCATGAAATATATTCAGCCTGTCCATGGCATATATCAGTAAATGCAATTTAGTGGGAACATGAAGCCTGTAGATGACTGGACATATCATATGTGATTTTGACTACATTATCAAACTAGTACAGTACTAATAGTAAATGTAATTTAGTGGGAACATGAAGCAGTGTTCTGAATCCATAATATAGATGACTGGACAGAACATATATATGTCGTTGATCAGATAAAGATAGGAAGCTAATTTGCAAAATTTAAAAGATTGATCTAACCACTAAGATTCAGCGTTTGATGAGCTGATAGTAAAAATTAGTCTAGCATGCTACATCCATAATGCTTTAGAACTGACGTAGCGATTTAAATTCATCTAACATAACCGTGAGCTGCTCAACTATGGTTTGCAGAGCATTCGCATCCTCAACAATACATCAGCCTGATTGACCAAACTCTGGTGGTCCTGCTCACCGCGGTGGTGTGGTTGCCCCCTCTTGCCGTTTCCTCTTCGGTGCGTCTTCGTCCAGCAGCTTCGTTCCGGTATTACGGTCTTCCGGTGGCGGCGGTGGCGACGGAGCTTCTCTCCTCCTCTACGGCAATCTTGCTCCCTTTGGTCCCCGGTGTTCTCGGGTGAACTTTCTTCGTCCCTGGCGGTGCGGCGCCTTCGATCCTAGGCGAGGGACACGGGTCCCTTCCGGCAGCGAGACGGTGGACTTTGGGCTAGGGGTGGCCTGTTGAAGACGATGATCTGCTCCCAGCCTGCTGCTCTCCTGAGGGCTCGCAGTGGTGGTCTGTGGCAAAGGAACTTCAAGTTGTAATTTTTGTTTATCCTCTTTTTACTGTGTTTCCTTGGCCTGTAAGCTGTTTGTTCAGCATGTTGTCTCTGCCGCTAAACTATGTGGCTTTGTTAATTCAAAGCTGGGCAACCTTGTTGCCTTTTTTCTAAAAAAACATACATCGGCCAGGACTGAGGGGCAACTTCTTTTGAGATCCAGAAATCCTTGGGTAGAAGCTACATCATCCATGGTTGACGAGTCGATAAATTCAAGGCAAGCATCCTTAAGCATTTCACAATTGTGCTGATCAGCTAAAGCCAATGTAGTTGCCACAGTCTGCACATCAATCTTCTCCGAAAGAATGCTTTGACATACCACCTTCAGCCTGTCCATGGCATATCGATCTGCAGCCGCAAGCAAGTGCCGTATCATCTCTGTATGGTCATCTCCCTCCAGCTCATCCATGGCAGGGCAATGAATCGGTGTAAATGAAACGGAGCAGAGCCCTGAAGATATCCGGCTGCAAGTCTTTGATTTGTATGAGGTCCACTGCCGTCTCGCTCATCGGCCCATAGAGCTCGCTTTGAACACCGGCGACCGCGTGGCGAGCACGATCTTATGTCCCGCGAAAGTCTCTCCGCCAACACTGAACGTGACGTCCGCCGCCTCCTCTGCTTCCAACAGCTTGCAAAGATGCGCCGTGATGTCGGGCTGTGGCACCTCGATTTGGGAGACGCTTTGGTTTCGGACACCCGTGCATCTTTCATGACAGTGACGACGCACTCGATCGCCATGTGATCATCTCGTAGGTAGGCCGAAGCTTCAAACTCGCGCCGTGATTTTATGACCCGTCTTGCGGAGCGAACCTGCTCATGTCGTTTCGGTTGAACATCCTTGGACCCGTCTTGTGCACCGAAGACGACAACCCGGTGATCTGGTCGACCAGACTCAGGACACAGGATGCGTGCACCTTGGCGTCCTTGCTCAAGAGCTCGAGATAAACCGAGATGCAATGTGAGCTGCCTTGGCTGAACCATCGGGATAGAAGCGGATGGCCCAGTCATGGCCCCCGACGGAGAAGGCGCCGGACTTGATGAACTTGCTACGCCGATCCCTTTGTGCTGGCTGTATCGAAGATCCTGAACACGTGGCTGCCCTGAGTCTTCACCGGGATGCACGTCGACACCGTCCTCGTGGCAGGCATTGGTGAGGCGTGCACGGACGAGATGTTCCGCCGGAGGGGAAAGAATCACTACGAAGGCAACCGGAGACACGGAGACACTTCACGGATTAGATGGTGGAGGCGATCAAACCTCCAGAAGATGACCGAACGGCGGCGGTGGCACAGACTCGAAGAAGAGGGCGAGGAGACCCGAGTCCACGAGAGCTCTTTCTTCTATGGACTGGGCCCAACTTTTTTTCCGTGTCCACTCCGAGCTTCATTGCCCTTCCTGTAGATTTTTTTTTAATTGGGTCCCATGCGGATTGCCTTCCCTTGGAGCGCGCGAGCGCTCGCTCGCTTTTCTCGTCCGTGTCGTGTGCACGGTGTGTTCCCTTTCTGTTTACGCGCTGGACACATCGTGGTCCCCTACCCCCTACGTGCTCAACTCCCTTTGTCGCTTTGCGCATGCGGGCGTGGACTTGGTCAGCACATGGCAACGCAACGCACGCAACGTATGCCTGCATTTTTTTGGTACCTAATCCATGCATGCACGACAACGCAGTCTAGCCTTTTTTTCCCTGACTACCTGGGCGCGTCTCAAGGAGCAGCGGCTTAGGGTTAGCCGAGTCGGGAGTGGACGTCGGCGCGGTTTACCGCGACGACGGACACGGAGACGAGCCGTGAGCGAGTCGTAATTGAACGTCGGCGCGATAGCGACGCGGCAAGGAGACGAGCCCGTGATGCAGGTCCCCACAGCGGTTATGGTTGGCGAGTCGAAAACGAGCCGCGCGCTCAAGGAAGCAGCGGCTTAGGGTTAGCCGAGTCGGGAGTGGACGTCGGCGCGTTTACCGCGACGACGGACACGGAGACGAGCGTGAGCAAGTCGTTAATTGGACGTCGGTGCGATAGCGACGCGGCCAAGGAGACGAGCCCGTGACGACAGGTCCCCCACATCGGGTAATGGTTGGCGAGTCGAATGATGACCGCGCGTCTCAAGGAAGCTGCGGCTTAGGGTTAGCCGAGTCGGGAGTGGATGTCGGCACGGTTTACCGCGACGACGGACACGGAGACGAGCCGTGAGCGAGTCGTAATTGGACGTCGGCTGATAGCGACGCGGCCAAGGAGACGAGCCCGTGACGCCAGGTCCCCACAGCGTTATGGTTTGGCGAGTCGAAGACGAGCCGCACGTGATGCATGTAAAATGCATACATGAACTTTGCATTATTTTGCTTATATTCCAGTCATATTTGCATCATATAAGGGTTATATCACTGTTTTATAATGATTTTGGAATATTTGACATGTTTCCTATTTTTATGGAATTAACCCTGCGCAGGCAGAAAACCCTATTTCTATATTTTAATGTTTCAGGGACCCAAACGACGTCCAAATGACCTGGAAATTTACGAGCATCAGTTTTTGGAAGGAACAAAGCGTAGGAGCGAAGGAAGCAAACAAGCGGAGACCCGAGGGCCCAGATGAGTGGGCCCACGCGGCCCATGTACCTGACCGCGTGGGACCCCCCTTTTGGCCCTCGGAGCTCCGTTGCCGTCGATCTTTACTCCACCGACTCCGTTTTGACCTAAAACCGCCTATAAAAATAGTCCCCCAACGTTCTCTGGAAGTAGCGCCGCCGAAACACAGAAATCACGAAACAGAGACTTGGAGCTGGAGATTGGAGGGGGAAAACTCCGCGGGGCGATGCCGGGGTGGTCTCCATCTTCTCCAACGACTTCTCCACCGTCTCCATGATGAAGGGGGAGTAGTCCACCCCCTGGACATTGGGTTTGTGGTGGTAACTTGATCTAATCTCTCTATGTATGATCATTGTTGGAGTCCATATGATGTGCCTTGCATAAGTATGGATCTATCATGTAATTCTTATGGTGATATTGTGGTATGAGATGATTTGTTATACATTTACCGTTGTGTTGGAGCTTTTATGATTTCATACTTTGGAGATATTCTATGATGCATGTGATGGTTTGATTTATGCTAATCCTTGTTTATCCTTGTCATGAGGTGATTGACACCACCAAGTGTGGATAGATGAGAGAGATGTGGTCATGCACACGAATTATGAATCATTGCACTAGTGTTTAGAATATTGTCCATTATGAAGTATGATGTATATAAGGTACGGGATGGCCGATGTGACACGGCATATGTATTGAGTGACACGTGAAATACAGCCCAACATCTTTTATCTGGGGGTAAAAAGGAAGAGTATGATGTGGGAGTGACAGCAACCACGCTAGCCTTACGACAGTGACTTAGCAAACACAAATGAGTACTTCTTTCAACTATGTGTTTTAGGACGTATATACATCATAAAAGCTACCATTAAACATGACAATTGTGTGTACTTTATCTATAACATGATAATCACCGTAGATGAGAGAGAGAGAGGATTAAGTGAACCTATGAACCCATGTCCATTGTTCCTATAAGAGAAAATCTTTATCTTGTCCTCTTGCATTGAAGAGGATTGGGACACTTTTACATTCTTGTTCGTTACATTAAACTTTCATCCATTAAATCACCATCTTGTTCCTTAAACTTGTTTAGTGCATAATCAACTAAAACTTGTGACACTTTAGTTGTAGGGAATAGATAACTTTTTCTTCTTGCTCTGCGGATCGATACCCTACTTCCACTTGAGAGGTGCTACAGTGATCCCCTGCTCTTGGGGGTTATCAAGTAATTTTATGGCGCCGTTGCCGGGGAGCGTAGCGTTTTAAGTTTCTATTCTGTGTGCACTAGATTTTAGATTTATTTTATCTTCTTTTATATCTTGCAATCATTTAAGCTTGGGGAGGTTCCTTTAAACTTGTTTGGTTGTGAGCTTCTCATTAGTTTTACTTTCAGTTTTATATATCAAAAACCCAAAAAAAAAATTAAAAAATGGAAAAACTTTCTGGAATGTCTATGGGAATGATTATTTTAAAGGTATGACGCCTACTCTGAATATCAATCAACCAAAGAGGGAAATAGAGTGGGTAAATTGCTTAAAGCTCTTCACAAAATAGCTAATCTTTTTTGTGAGTTACATGGTATAACTTGTTGCAATAGAAGAGTTGTTAAACATTCCACTATCAATGCAAGTATAATAGTGATCCTATAATTGCTTGTTATCGTGAAGATGAATGTTTATGCCTGATATAGAACAATTTGAGAAAATATTGCTTATGTTGGAGCCCATGAGATAGACTCTCTTCTATAAATTCTTGCAACTAGTCATGTAGCTCGTGAAATGAAAGGGCAAGTTTTCTATATCTCCAAATTTGCAAAAAGAATTTAGTGATAATGTTTATGTTAAAGAAAGAATTCTCTGTCACGGAAAGCACTAACATTTTGCAGGAAGAAGAGGATAAGAACCTAAGCTGGGGATGCCCGTGCAACCCCAAGAGGATGATGAAAACATAAACTTGAAGAGGAAGTATGTGAAGGAGATTGAAATGGATGTGTTCCAACCTAAACTTGGGGAAGAATTGGATCTCCCAACTTCACCATCAACATTAGATAGTAGCACTCAAACTCAAAAGTCTTTTATTATTTATGAAAACCCATGTTATGATGAGTGTCAAACTAAAAATTCTATGGTCCTATATGATAACCCATGCTATTATGATGAACTAATAATGCTCCTTTACTTTCTATTAATGCTACTAGTGAACTATTGATGATAATGAGGAGTATTGCTTAAATATGCTATATGATAATGTTAGATGATGGTCCTATGCTTATTGATAAACCCCTGTTTAGTTGTTACTAAATTAGTTAGGATAAAAATGATATACTTGCTGTTTGTGATGTTACTCTTACTCATGAGAGTCCTACTTTGTTTCTGAATTCTCCTAACTACACCATAGAGGAGAAATTTGCTTATGTTGAGAAATACTTATGTGGTTTGCAATTATCTTTAGTTCCAAATCTTTGTTGCAACCATGATATTAAACTTGATATTGATCTTAATAACTATTTTGAAAGAGGGAAGCATGCTAATGAATTCCAAAATAAATTTAATAATCCTCTTTATTTGCCTAAATCATCTAAGTTGAATGATTTTTGTGGTTATATGGTTGAATTTGCTTCTACTACTTGCAACTATTATGAAAAAGGAGGTGATAAGAGCCCTCTGTATGCTACTAATAATTATGGGCTACAATTAACTATTGTTAATATGCATTGGAAAACTTCTATTTATTGTGATTCATTCATATACAAAATGCCCAATGCTAGAAGAAAGTTAGACTTCGTTGTTATTACTATTGTGTTTTGTCTTCTCTCAACTAGGGTTCAACTTGACTATTATTTTGATTGGTTTGTGAACACCATGGGATCCTGGTATTATGCATGAACACTTTCCAAGAAGAGGACACATCAAGTTCAAGCTCCCTCATGAGCTGTCACATCCCAAATTTAGAAACTAAGAAAAACTTAGTTTCACAAGACCCAAATTTCAAACCAACAAAAACTTTTTAAAATGTTTCACTGATGATTGTGTTTTACTTCCCCTTGCTGTGTTTAACCTTGTGTGGACTTGGTGGTGATGTTGATCTTGTTGTGTCTGTTGCTTGTAAGGACAATTCCTCAGTTGTGCTTAATACAAAAATCAAACACACTTGACAACAAATTTGGATGTGACTTGAATATAAGAAAAACCTCTAAAGGTATTCAAGAACTTGAAATAAGAAACCATTCAAATAAAATGACTTTAATAAATTATCTCTCTACCTAACTCTCTAGTTCCTTCAAACAAATATTTTCTCTATGAAATGAAAATTATATAAAGTTAAAATATTTGTCAAGGAAGTTCCAAGAGTTCCAAAAATAATATTTTGAACTTGCTTCAAAATTTCAAGGGATTATAAAATTGTATTTAAGAAAAATACCATTTTAAACCCTATTAACAAAAGTTGTTCAAAACATTTTATTTTCAAACCCCAATTTTTGTGGAGCTTCTACATGACAAGGGAGCCTACCCAAATAATTTCACAATTTCTAAATGTTTAAGTGCCTCATTAAATCCCTAGAAGTTACTGGAAATAAAAGAAATAGGAGAAATGCCAGCAGGGGGTTTTCTGCAAATATTCCTTCTCCCTCCTGTAGCTCCAGTAGCAGAGGCATGCCGTGTCGCCGCGCCGCCCAGGCCCCCCCTGCCGCGCGCGTCCAGCCCCCCCCTCCTGCCGTGCGAGGAGAAACAAGAGGCCCCCCTCCCACGACGCTCCTCTGCCCTCACTTGCCCAGCTGCTTTCGCTCTCCTTCCTCTCTCTCTGTTTCTTCCCCACCGCACCGAAACCATCCATGGATGCCGTCGCGCAACACCGGCGATTGGAGCCTCCCCGAGCAAATCCAAGACCACAGGAAGCTCCGTATCGTCCTCTCCACCCTCGTTAGGGAACGACGCGGGAAGCAGAGAATCGAGCAAGCATCTTCGTCTTCTTCATCCCCGGCCGCCAGACGTCGAGCAAGCTCGCGGGCTGCACAGACCCCCATTCCCCGCCATTCTTGTTTCTCTGAGATCCCCTCGTCGCGAGTTAACCATTGGACCTCACCTTTTCTCTTAGGACGCCGGAATCCGCCGTCCCAGCCTCGTTCCTGCTCGACCTCGCTCTCCGTGCGTGTGTTGGAGGAAGACGAAGCCCGTACCCTTCGCCAGCGCGTAATGGGCCGGCCCAGCTCCGGTCGGCTCAGATCTGGGCAGATCTGGCCCATTCTTGTTTTTTTTATAGAGATCCATTTATTGTTTTAGTTTCCAGTGATAATTACAGTGTAGTATTAATCAGTTTGTGGTATATCTGTGATAGATTTTTGAGTGGTTTAAATTTTGTAGTGTTTCTGTGTGTTTCTTAATTAGGTAGAACTGGTGTCTTGCAAAAATATAATTTTGTGTGCCTTCTAGATTTATCTTACAAAAAGTATCTTTTTCACTAAATATTTAATATCTAGAGTTTTACAAATCCAAATATTGCAAACTAAAATTCTATGGAAACCTGAAGTGATACCTTTCTAGATGTGTTGGTCTTGTATGCAAATGAAATCTAAAACAGAAGTTTTTACCCATTCTTGTAAACACACCAAGTGCTCTTTGGTGATTTTTGTAGATTTTTGAGAGATGAATTTTGGAGTAAATCCAATTGGCTTGTCTACTATATGTGTAGGAGAACATATCCCTAGCTTGGTTTGAATTAGGAGTCACTGATTGACTGTGGTGATAATTAATAGGTTTAGGTCTTTCCTGCCCATTTTTATTAGGCCTTTATTAATTGTGGTGTTATAATTTTTTGTTATAAATGTGTTTCCTAGCATGTGTAGGTGGTAGTCCACTTGATGTGACATGTTTCCTTATTTTACTAGCATGTTAGGGGAACTGCATGTGAGTCATGTATTTGTTAGGGTTTTATTCCTATATAACTTTTCACCTAGTAATTAGAGTTGCTATGCTTACTTATTTTGATGTGAGAATAGGGTGTGATTAATATGTTAGTACTGTTAGTGGTATTTGTTAGACATATTGGTATGAGTAATATGTTTGCATGGCTTGATGAACTTGATTGGACTTTGAGTTGAGTACTAGCTTAACTATCTTGTTAGTGGTATCCACCTTAGCTTGGTGATATTTTGAATTACAAAGATTAATTGGTGGCTTAACTTTTGTCTGAAGTATTTCCTGTTTAGGGAAAATGGTTGTTAAGTACCTTTAGTAGAAGATGTCCTGGTGCTCTATGTTTTTAGCATGTGTTTGGTGTTATACTCCTGTGAGTATAATGCCCTTGTAAATCTAGACCTGAGTTTGTTGCTTGATTAAATTAGTACTATGCTTGTGGTTTTGACCACTTGTTTGTATACCACTTGTGGTTTGGTTTGCTTATTGTGTGTTGTTTTATTTTCATGTTTGCGACGCTAGATATAAACGCTCCGGACTGGTATTTGGAGAGGATTTATCGAAGAAGGATGGGATTTATTTCTTGATCAGTGAGAAGAAGCCCAGGAACATTATGCTGGAATCAGGCAAGCTACTCTCTGAGCTTGCATCTATAATACATCTATTTTGACTCACATGTTTTACTTATAAAGAGCATCAGTGATTTATGTGGTGTTTGCCACTAAAGCTATGATTTGAAAACCCTTTTTCCAAAAAATAAGTATATTATTTTGACACCCTATATGGAGATATTAGATGGAAATTCTTTTCAAACTATAGGTGGGAAAAAATATTGTTTACCCTCAAAACTCCTTTGAAAAACTTGTGTGGTTATGGAATGCCGAGAGGTCGGTGTTGAAGTGGAGAAATGGAGAATGGTGATGTTTATGAAAAATGCACAGTGTCCTAGTACTATGACGACCAATCTTACCTTGTGTGACCACATTTACCCCCATATGGAATGGGGCTTAGTCATGTAGTTTGCTCTTATAGTATGGGATACCTCATCGACGGAGATGACTCCGTTATGCATGAGGGGATGGTCCGAGGACCTACCCCCTGACCCGGGTCCTCACACAAGTTGGTGGGGGAGATAGAAGGTTCCACCATAAACCGCCGGACAAAACTATGGAGTCCTCACACTTAGGGTTTCTGACGGGAAGCTGGACTGATGTCGATGGAAAGTGTCATATGGAAGGATACCTATACTAGCATGAGCAAATGAGAGGCTATGGTCGGTGGCTCAACTTCGCATACACCTGGTATGGCGGGACGTGGCTGACACGATGAGTTACCGGATGAATGTGGGCTAAAAGCGTGCTACTCTGCAGAGGGTTAAAACTATTCGAATAGCCGAGTCCTCGGATATGGACAATTGGGAGACTGTCCTAAGACTATGTGCAAGTTTTGAAAAGATTTGAGTTTAAAAGGAAGTGAAGTGGAGAAGCGTTCCACTACTATACCAATGAGTTGTATGATGTTGATGGAGGAAGTGACCATGACGGACTATGGTAAAAAAAAGGAGGAGTTTTGGAGAAACAGATAAAATGGTGATTTTCCGGGAAAATGTTTTAAAAGAGACTTCTTATCATTTTTCGACAAAGATATATTTCAGGAAAAAAGTTTTAAAAAGATTCTTACAAAGATAGAATTATGGGAAAAGTTCTAAAAGCCTCTTTCTTTTTTTCAACAAGGATAAGAGTTTTCAAAGCAAACAAAGTTTTATTAAACAAATAAAAGAGTAGTGCATGCTCATGACGGGGGTAGTTTGCGAGTACAATCAAATGTACACATATTGGTTTCGTCCCTGGCTATTGTCTTAGCCAGATTCTGAAGAAGAGCAGTTTGAAGAGAAAAAGGGCGTTCACTGACGTCAATGCGAACTAGGGCGCTTCCCAGTCAACTGCCTGTAGGTTGGCAAATGACTTGGGCTCCACGTTGTTTTTGGAGATTTCCGCTGCAAGTACCTGTTGAAATTATGACTTCAATCAGTAAGTAAAATCATTCGGTATTTATGGGTGTTCTGTGATACCAATTCGAGTTATGTGCAACAACAGACTGATCGAGAATTGTTGCAGGAAACATAACGAGTATCTCGATAGATAATCCGGGGTCCTCACATGAGCTTCGTCCACAATAACTATCAAGTAAGAAGCCTAAGCTATATGGCCATAAAGAAAGCGCTTTACGGGAGGCAACCACGGTTTTTGTTTTTATTATTGATTTTCTTTGTGTCCTCTTGCTGTAACAAGAGACTTAGTGTTTAGTTTAGATCTGGAATTTTTAATAAAGTGCCAAGTTTTACTCATTTTGGTGTGAAAAAGTGCTTATACGTTCGGAGATTTTTATTCTGCACGAATCTGTGCACGGTATAATTTTTAATTCCATTCTATAACTTCGAATGAGCTCATATTGAACTGTAGTGAAACTTTTCATCCTCTGTATGCATGATTTTTTCGGAATTTTCCGACAAGTAAGTAGGGTAGAAAAATACGTTTAGCTGCTGCTGTTTTTTCTGGACAGATTCTGTCCCATTCTGTTTGATGCATGCTTAGAACTTTTAACTTGAAAACTTTTTGATCCAATTGAGTTTATGAGTAGGCATACAATATTATACAATTTCTGGACATTCATATGAATTTTTGTTCAAGTATTATATGCAGCAAGAAATCTATTTGTTTATCACTACTAATGCACCCCACAGAAAAAGAAAATCGGAGAAACGGTGTTTTGAAGTTTTTTCACAGGGATTAGAGGAGATGCACCAAGAGCTATCCAAGGATGGTCAAGACCATAAGCTTGGGGATGTGAAGGACAACCCCATTGGACCTACACACTCTCGGTTGCACACGTCTAACTTCTGTTTTTTCGATCGAAATATTTTATCGCATAAACTTGGAGCGTCTTTTTGTTTTGTTTAGGTTTGATTTTTATTTTGTGAGACCACTACACTATCATTTATATATGAGAGAGCTACTGGAAATTTTGGTTGAATTATGTTGGATGCTATTAATAAGATTGGGAAAAGAGATGTTGGAGTTAATTTTAAAAGACACATATAGATGCATGATTCATGAGCTTGTTAATGAGTAATAACTTGCAAGAATTTTATCAAGAGCTATCTTTTATTCATGTTTTGATGCTGAATGTTAGTTTACTTTGTTTAACATGGATAGTTAGTTTCTATGGACACTCATGCATGCATTTAGATGGTAACTTTCTCCCTTCTTGCTAGCCCAAAAATTCCAACAAGCAAAAACTTGTTTCCAACACCTTCAACCAAAGTTTTTCCAGTGATCCACCATATCTACCTATTAGCTTTATGCTATTCCGAGTATGTTTTATCATGGTATTGTGTTATCTATACCTCTGAATGAAAATGCTTATGTTGTTGATTGTTATGGGAAAAGTTGGTTATAGAGCTCTCTCAAACTGATGCACACTTTACTTTATTGCATAAATAAAATATGACCCATTGTGATTAAAATTATGATGTTGTGGGCTTGACAAATGTCTTGGTTGAGAGTTAGCTCATATGTGCTGTCACAATGGCAAGCTTTCAACATGCACTTCATCTCATTTAGTTGATATCATGTACTTTTGTTTATGGATCTTACCATGGGTGAAATAAATGTGGAAATGAAGTGAGTTTAAATGAGTTTGTATAAATGGTTAGAGAGACGCCTGGGCCGCTTATCTAAGCCATGCATCATTCAGGTAGAAATTTACTTACATGCTATGGTGAACCTTCTGTGATACACCTTACAATAAAAAGCTATCTAATGGTAAATAAAAAGGGTGTTGAGATTGTTCATGTGTTTGTTTGTCTTGTCATTTTGATATGGGCTTGTTCCATATCCTGGGACAAGAGGTACCCCAGTTGACGCTCTTAATGATACTAATTACTTGCAATGATATTTAACTTGAACTTGCTTTGTTTTCCAAGTTGGAGTAACACATGGAGTAAGTACTTGTATTCAAGGGGCATGAGACTTTCAACCTGTACTTGTCAAGCACACTACTCGTATTTGCTTTCAATTTAAAACTTAATCATTCAAAATGCTATGATAGGGGAATGAGAGCTTGACACCAAGGATTACCATATTACAATCATTGACTTAAGTAGAGAAGTTCAGAAGTTAGATGAAACTTATTCATGCTTTACCTCTACTCATATATATCTTTCCAAAGTGTCCACCTTTTATATTCAGATTTCATCAAATACTCTATGACCATTGTAGGATGTTCTTACTTATTATTATGCATACTTGTGCTCCAAATACTTTTTCTCTTATGTTACACTTTGTGAATTATCATTGAACATCCTTGCATTGAATACTTGATATCACTTCATAAACTATCTTGCATATTTGCTACTCCTTTTAAGAATAAACCATTTGACTCTATGTAGCAATAGTAACACCTTTGATACCATTGTTATATTAAATTGCAAAGTCCATATTAGTTTTATCACCTTCATACTCGAGGACGAGTATAGGTTAAGCTTGGGGATGTTGATGCATGTAAAATGCATACATGAACTTTGCATTATTTAACTTATATTCCAGTCATATTTGCATCATATAAGGGTTATATCACAGTTTATAATGATTTTGGGAAATTTGACCTGTTTCCTATTTTTTATGGAATTAACCTGCGCAGGCAGAAAACCCTATTTCTATATTTTAATGTTTCAGGGACCCAAACGACGTCCAAATGACCTGGAAATTTACGAGCATCAGTGTTTGGAAGGAACAAAGCGTGGGAGCAGAAGAAACAAACAAGCGGAGGCCCGAGGGCCCAATGATTGGGCCCATGCGACCCATGTACCTGGCCGCGTGGGACCCCCCCTTTTGGCCCTCGGAGCTCCGTTGACGTCGATCTTTCCTCCACCGACTCCGTTCTTGATCTAAAACCGCCTATAAAAATAGTCCCCCGACGTTCTCTGAAGGAGTGCCCGCCGAAAACACAGAAACCACGAAACAGAGACCTGGAGCTGCAGATTGGAGGGGGAAAACTCCGGCGGGGCGCTGCCGGGTGGTCTTCATCATCTCCAACGACTTCTCCACCGTCTCCATAATTAAGGGGGAGTAGTCCCACCCTCCTGGACCTTGGGTTTGTGGTGGTAACTTGATCTAATCTCACTATGTATGATCATTGTTGGAGTCCATATGATGTGCCTTGCATA